>JAAVUB010000125.1:0-59195 GCA_014898885.1 Fusarium lyarnte (nom. inval.)
AATTAATATATAGAACTTAATGAAATTTTTTTTTTAAAAAAACAAAATACACTTCTAATGTTACTACTAGCTAATTGCTTTATATAGTACTGTTATTAGTGTTAGTTATATCTAATGTATCTGGTTTATTTTAGTTTCGCGTAAATCTTATCCATATCGAGCTTTGGGGAATTTATGGAATCCGCGGGCCCGAGCCGACTTATGATTTAATATTAAAAAAGAGCTGGCAGATTCTCACTATCCAAACTTTTACAGTAATAACAGCACGAGCCATATTGCAGCACTAATCTTGACCATGGCGTTTACACCACAATCACTTCCTGATTTGTCGGGGCAAGTTTACATTGTAACTGGAGGCAATGCAGGAATGTATGTTGACTGCTTAATTTCGTCATGTCTATTCTAGGGAGTAAATATCGGCTAACGAAGGGATCAGTGGTTTCAATACAGTACTGGAATTGGCAGCTCACAAAGCGAAAGTGTACATGGGTGCACGGTCAGAGGCCAAAGCCAACTCCGCAATCCTGGCGATCAAAGGCCAATATCCTCATGCAGACATATCCGTCTTGGTAATGGACATGATGAATTTGAAGACCGTCAAGGCTGCGGCTGATGAGTTTGCAAGGTAAGTACACTGACACAATTGGCGTCTATTGCGATCTTGTTTGAAATTGACTGTGACGTAATAGAAAAGAATCAAGACTCCATGGTCTGGTGAACAACGCCGGTATAATGGCAACGCCGTACGAGGAATCTGTAGATCATTACGAAGCTCAATTTCAGGTCAGTTAAAATTCGAGAAAGGGCATATTCTAGACTAACACTTGAGTCCACGATGCTCAGACAAATTACCTCTCCCACTGGCTCTTAACATATAGTTTATTGCCTATTCTCACCCAGTCCGCGCGATCGACGAGCCCTGGTACTGTCCGAGTTGTCAATGTTAGCTCCGACGGCCATCTTTTGTTTTCTCCCTCAGCAGGAATCGATTTTGACGATATAAATCAAACCAATGGGAGTGCATTTTCGCGATACGGCATGTCTAAGTTAGCCAACATCTTGCACGCCAAAGAGTTACATCGTAGATATGGCCCTTCGCCTGAGAACGACACACGGGAAGAGATTTGGACCGCCAGTCTGCATCCAGGCACAATTGATACGTGAGTCATCCGATCTATAATTTTCTATATGCCATGTCCTGATTAAGTGACGCCCAAGTGGTCTAGGCCGTAACGCCACCGGCTCATGGGCATGGCAAGCACTTGTTCCGATGATGAGACTTTTCAGACTCTACAGCCCACTCGAGACTGCGGCATATACGTCTCTCTTCGCCATCGCCGGCCCAGACTTTCATCAGGATATGAGCGGAGAGTACTTGAAGCCTGTAGGTATTATTGGCAAGACGTCATCGACTGCGCAGGACCCGAAGCTGGCGGAGGAGCTCTGGCGCTGGACGGAGATTGAGATGAGAATCAAGGGATTCATTCTTTGAGTGCACAGGAGCTAGTTTGGGCATGATGTTAAGGGTGTAGGTAGATGAAATTATTGTTCTGTAGCCTCCTTCGCGTCTCGCCTAGATAGCTCGTCGCAGCATTGCAGGTAGTTGAATTACAATTATATTTGCTTTTTTAACCAGCAACTCAGTGAAGAAAATTCTATGAGCCTCGACTCGGTGATTAGAGCCATGCCTCGCCATTTCGTTGTGAAAAGAGGAATATGACTACGAGACATGAGCCAATCAGGAAGGGACTTTTCCGGCTTATTAGTAGAAATTTAATGATCAAAACAGTGTAGGGTAGATCGCCCACAGGCGCAGTCAGCCGATAAATGACAGCTAAATCTGTATGATTATGAGACTCGTCAGCTACTTCTCATGTCCGAGCACATCAAACAGACCATAAAGGTACAGGTTCGAGAGCGGCAGAACCCTGCGTAGAATGTGCGGGGGACTTCAAAACTAACCGTATCAAGTAGGAAAGTTAGTGGATTGCCGATAACGGACGCGGTTGATCGCGCCGCGGGCCGCCCTGTTATCAGGTATCAGCAAATAGTAAACAGTATGACATTGATTGCGCCGCGGACGTCGAAATTATTATCGAATCGGCGTCCGCGGGTGATGATAGTTCGCGAACAGCTGCTTTGTGTTACTCACAAAGTGTTCAGGTGATACAGCCGCTAGCGATAAGGTTTCTGAGCAAATGTTGGATGTAATAGATGCTATAACTGGCATAAGATAAATACAATGTGAGTGATGGTCGACAGTTGCATCTCGAATTTGTACGATACAAGAATACAACATTTGACACACATTAACCAGTACCATCATGACTGCCCAAGGCCAACGCACCCATCCCCTCCACGCCTTGAGTGAGGAGGAGATGCTCAAAGCCGCGGACATAGTTAGAGCACTCGTCAAGGAGAAGTATGAAGACAACGAGGAGGTCAGGTTCAAGCATACTACGCTCTACGAGCCTCCCAAGTCCTTACTGCTGCCATACCTGGATGCTGAGAGCGACGGTGTCCCTGTCTCAGCCCGGCCATTCGTGCCTAGATGTGCTCAGGTCATCTATACCTTCCCTGGCAAGCCAGGTTTTACCGAAAGCGTCGTCAGTCTGGACACTGGGACCCAGGTCAAATCGATCTTGTCGAAGCCTGGTGATCATGCTGGCTTCGACAGGTTAGTCTCACTTGCTACCGTGTATGAGAAGATAACTGACACCGATCGACAGAGACGAGGTCATCGCGTTCAACTATGCCATTTTGTCTCATCCAGAGGTCCTGGAAGCTATCAAGAAGTTGGGTCTGGATCCTGGCGTGACGGTTCAGTGCGACACTTGGCCATTTGGAGCAGACAAAGACTCTTCGTTGGAGACCCCGAGACTGGTTCAGGCTATGCTTTACGCCCGCGCCCCGCATAATCACCTAGAGAGTAACATGTACTCTTACCCGCTGCCCATCTCTCCCGTCATTGACTCGGTCGATCTGAAGCTTGTTCGAATCGACACTCTGCCCACGGGTGGCAAGGAGGACGGATCAGCCATCCATACGGCCCCAGAATCTCCTCTCGGTCACTGCAGGGAGAACGAATACCACCCGGACCTTCTGAGCGTCAAGCTTCGGGACGACCTCAAGCCTCTTGTCATCCAACAACCTGAAGGACCCAGCTACAGCGTGCAAGATGGGAACTCTATCTCTTGGCAGAAATGGCGATTCCGCGTTGGCTTCAATTGGCGAGAGGGCATGACCATTCATGATGTGAGGTATGATGGACGAAAGACCTTCTATCGCTTGAGCATGAGTGAAATGACCGTACCATATGGAGGTAATGCATGCCCTTGAAAGACCATAGACTTTGACTAACAACCGCTGGACAGACCCCAGATATCCCTACCATCGTCGACAAGCTTTTGATCTCGGTGACGCTGGTGCAGGCCTGACTGCCAACAACCTGAAGCTCGGCTGTGATTGCTTGGGACATATCAGCTACTTCGATGCCTTGCTTACTGCTTCCGATGGAAAGCCGTATCAAGCCCCCAACGTGATTTGTCTACACGAACAGGTATGCCGCTGATCCCGTTACACAACGCAAGTTTGTCGCTAACTGGCAAACCAGGACGCTGGTATTGGATGGAAACATACCAATGCCAGAACCGATGTCGCTGCTGTTACTCGTGCCCGAACTCTCGTGGTCCAGAGCATCATCACCGTCGGAAACTACGAGTATGCGTTTTCCTGGCACTTCTGGCAAAACGGCACCATCGAGTTCGAGACCAGAGCAACTGGAATCCTCGCAACCAGTCTGATCGACGAGAGAAAGACAAGCCACTGGGGCAACGTCGTGTCTCCCGGAGTTCTGGCTGCCAATCACCAGCATCTCTTCAGCCTCCGAATCGACCCTATGATCGATGGCCTTGAGAATACGCTCGTACAGGAAGACTCCATTGGCTTGCCCATATCAGAGGAGAACCCCTACGGCAATGCTTGGAAGCTACACAAGACCTTTATCGAAAAGAGCTGCTCCTTGGATGCCGACCCGCAGAAGGCCCGAGTATTCAAGATAGTTAACGAGAAGAAGCTGAACCCCATCTCCAAGAACCCAGTTGGTTTCAAGGTTGTAGCCCCACCAGCACAGCTCCTCATGGCCGACCAAGCCTCCCTCGTCCGCAAGCGCGCTCGCTTCGCAGAGCATCATATCTGGGTGACACGCTACAAGGACGATGATCTCTGGGCCGGAGGAAAGTGGACGAATCAGAGTTTGGTAGAGAAGGACGGCGTGGCGGATTACGCGGCGCGAAAGGATAATGTGCGAGGCGAGGATCTGGTCGTGTGGGCTACCTATGGACTCACGCATAATCCGCGCGTGGAGGATTACCCGGTTATGCCCGCCGAGGCCATCACTGTTGCGCTGAAGCCGGCTGACTTCTTTGACCGCAATCCAGCTCTTGATGTACCCCCTAGTACTCAGGCTGTTAACAAGAGTGTGCTGGTTCCCGCCAACGGTGTTAGCAATGGGGATGAACGGGAGGTTTGCTGCCGATGAAGCGCTTTTCTATACTAGTTCATCCTACATGCCACATTAGTGCAATAGCTTTTCCGTCTTTTAGATGCTTATGATGAGTAAATAAGATGGTTTTCTCTAGTTTTCCGCACATTTCTGCCTCTCTTCTATAACCATTAGTTGGAGATACCACTCTTCCCCCATTTACTGTTACCAATATCTTTGACCAAGTCTCTCAACCAGTCTGATAATAATTGTTTGTTACTCACCAAGTCTGTCACTCTTGCCTATTCTCACGCAAATGTAACTTGAGATGTAAAATTGGGGTTGAACATCTCCGCAGGGCCTGGAAAGAGGAAGGCCCTTCCATGTTCGAGCTTACACTCCCGACACACTGTCGCATGCAGTATATCAGGGTACAGACAGTGGGGAGAAAATTGACTTATTTGACCACTACATCACCGAAGAGGAATTTACCTGGTAGAGTACTGATGTTTGTCGTGGCTATGACAACTGTGCCAAGAACTCAGAGAAGTCCTCCTGTGAAACATCCATCCAATGCATATTTCCTGATATCCAGTCCCTGACCTGCGAGACGTGGTTATTCAGCGGCGGTACTGGAACGCTCGACCCCATAGAGAAAGTATCGAAATAGCTACTACTAAACGACACCGCCCCTTCCGTGCTCTTCGGCTGAGCATGAAACCCATCTTCAGACATCTTATCGAGCCCCGCTTGGCTTTGTGATTTTGCTTCGACGTAAGAGATCGCAAGATTATAGAGAACTTGGCAAAGATCATGTAGCTCTTGGATAGCCTTGAATATACCGCATAGTGGCTTCAACGATTCGCAAAACTCCCCAAGTATACGGATGTCTTTTGGGTTGGAGGTCTCGATTACGTTGCAGAACACAACGATCAGCGGTACAAACGGGGTGAAAATGATCGTCCTGGTTACAGTAGTACTCGTTAGAAGTGCTCCAATACATGTGCTTAGGGGGTCAATAGATCGGAAGATAGTACCATAGCAAATATATAGCCTTTGTCTCAGAGCTGGGATCTGTCATTCTCATGCACTCCCCATGTGCTTCAAACGCCATGCGAGCAGATTCCAGACACGCAGGGCTGATAGCACCGTGTCCGACTTCGGTTGAAGGAACGGCCCTGCGAATGAATGTCAGGGTCGTCCAATACCATACCTCATCAGCCTTTAAAACCGTTTTAATCATTCTATTAGGTGCGGATCCAAAATCCACAGTGTTGCGCTCCATCAGATGTGCCTGTCCTAGTGGCATCAGCGACTCATCCATGATCCGCTTCAGCGCTGCCATCAGATTCCTTGCGCGGTCTCCGCGCTCTTCTGCTGACTTTTGAAGGGCCGACGGACTGTATAGATCTTGGTAAGCCCTACCAACAAGCCGTGAGTGGCAGATCCATTGCGTGAGCAAATCTCTCCATCCACCTGGTACATCAGCCTTGTCAAGCCGTTCCGGCAGCGTTATCTCCCCATCGTGTATAACAGCTGGTCGGCCGAGGCGCAAGGAGAGGCCTTTGTCAAGCAGATAGGTTAGCCAGAAGAGAGATATTTTCCGATCAGTGGTGCTGTCACTATTTGGAACGAGTTGGTGCCATCCCAATGTCTGACATATTCCTCCCGCGCCAGATACGAGTTGCCATGCAAGCATTGGTTGTGATACCTCTATGGCGTAGATGGCCTATAAGATGTATGTTAGTACCGCTTGCAAGATATCCTAGCCTTGCTTGGGGACACTGACCGCCAGAAGGAAAGCCTCTACGTTCTCCAGGCTTGGTGGCGCGAGGACGTTAAACTTGTTCATTGCTGTCTCGAGGTTGTCTTGACATAGCTGAGACAGTTTTCGATACTCCTCACGAAACAATGGATCCTGCGACGCTTGAAATTTCTCCTGAAACAGATAACGGAGGGTTGCGTTTGCTATTAAGAAGGTCGGAAGTGAGAAATTCTCAACTGCGAAGTATATCTCACGGCAACAATCGACCAGTCTGTCTTTGGAGATGAAGAGGCTAACTATCGTCAATGTAACCAGTTTCGTTTCTGTCAACAGTTAGCCCATACCAGGTAGGGAGGAAATTGGTTCCGTTCCAAAGCGTGCCTTTTAATTCTCGAAGAATCGTCAGAACGGACTGCAGGGGCGGCATGGTGAGGTCTTTTATTCTGTCAGTCTGTAGCTCTCTTCCACTCGGCATTCTATCCGCCATAGGCCGGTAGTTGTTGATCTCAATCATTTGTTTCAGTGACGATAATGCAGCGTTCACGCGCGTGCTTGTGTCGGCGGCTGACGATTGCCCAAGCACAGTCTGGAAGAAATCGCTCGCGTATACTGTAGCAGCCTTCATAGAGCTACTTCCCTCCAACGCCATCTCTGATTCGGCGTAACCTGGTCCATTTCTGCTGCTGTCTTCAAAATCCCCGGAGACATTGAAAGAGTCTGTAGGCAAAGACTCGGGAGGCCTTGGGACACCTCTCGCAATAGGCTGTTCATCAAAAGCCCTACGCAGGAGCTGTTCGATACCCTCAAGGCGGTTCTCTATTCGATCTATCTTTTGTTCGCTGCGGTCGATCAAAGTCAACTCAATTGCGTCTTATCCTAGTTGGTAGACAGTTGATAGAGACATACTATTGTGAGGATATGAGGACTCTTTGTTTGGATTGCCGTGTCCCTTGCGTAGAACCAACCAAACTACAGGCCTTTTGTACGGTTCGGCAGTTGGAGCATGGAAATAATCTATCGCATCGAATCTTCATTGTCGCTTCAATTTTAGTCACTGTACAAGTTTTTTATCGGCGCAGCCCACCTTTCGAAGACGGCATCGGTCGCACTATGGCGATGTGACAGCGAGTATTAGATGGTGATGCTCGATGTTTACTATGTAGCCTGGGTATGGGGACTTTGAGTTCTTACCACTCGGCCAATTGGCTCTGGGGAATGTTCCTCGACCATTTTCTCCCACTTGAAGGCGATAATGAGTAAACTGGGGGTGCGTGACTCTGCCTGCAGATGATAGAGTCAGTGTAGAATACAATTGTGAAACCCCAGTGGATGTCGTGATCGGAGTGTCGGAGGGACTGTTTGTGGCCAGTCAATGTGCAAGCGGCTTAATGCTGAGAAAAAGGGGCGGGGATGGGAGGCGGCCCGCGCAGCCCGCGTCTCGGGGCCCGCGGGCCCGATCTGCTATAGGCAAGTCTGGCTTGATAGTCAATCTCAACATATCTTAGAAGTCTAAGATAAAGAAAACTACGTTTGCGGGGTAACCAAGGCATTCAAGGTCTTCGTCTCGCTTAGTTATTGCGAATGATAGGCGATTGGATATGTAGAATAGAGATATTACCTGTGCCAGTGCTCCCTTTGAGTTTATTTCCACACAACTTATCATTTTGCTTGATGCCATTCTGTTAAACCATCACCAAGGAGGCAGCGAAAATGGCATCGACATCTCAGAACTCGGTGTTTGAAACAGCTCCAGCAGCTCAATCTGCAGGTCCCAGCGTTGACATGGACAAGAAGAACCCTGATTCTCCGACCGTCTTTGCCCCTGACGACTCGACCTCCTCCGTCAGGCGCGGTAGTATTGAACAGCCATACAGAACGTACAAGATCCGCTGGTTCGGCCTTGTGGTCTTGACACTGCTAAACATCATGGTTAGCTGGTCGGTATGTTGTTCTTGTCATGATTCTATCATAACACCATGCACATATGCATGCGCTGTCTGGCGTAGTATTGGATCTTGCCAAGGAGACCACGGTATGCTGACAATAGATACCTCAGTGGCTAACATTCGCGCCTGTCACTTCATCCACCGCCGAATTCTACCGGACAGACGAGACAATGGTGAACTGGCTAAGCAGCATCTTCGTCTTTGCAAACTTCGCCATGACCTTTGTCACTATTAAGCTTCTCGACTGGGGTCTTCGTCCAACCTTCATCAGCGGCAGTGCGCTTCTCCTCATCGGCAACTGGGTTCGTTATGCTGGATCTTACTCGTCCGGTGGGAACACGGTTTCCGTCGTCGCTGTCGCTCAAGCTCTCTTGGGTATGTCGCAGTCTCTTGTCCTGAGTGCCCCGACACGCTTCTCAGAGACCTGGTTCACGAGTAAAGGGCGTGTGACTGCGA
Source organism: Fusarium lyarnte (nom. inval.) (assembly GCA_014898885.1). Lineage (NCBI taxonomy): Eukaryota > Fungi > Ascomycota > Sordariomycetes > Hypocreales > Nectriaceae > Fusarium > Fusarium lyarnte (nom. inval.). Next base: position 8,651 of record JAAVUB010000125.1, read on the forward strand.
CGGCCGTTATGAGCCTTGCGAATCCGACTGGAGCAGCGATTGGATCCATTGTCGTTCCGTTGTGGGTGAATGAACCTAGCGATATCTCTTCCGTCGTGCTATACGTCGCCATCATTGTATGTCCTGGCGCCTTACCTTTCTGATCCCTTGCCCGCCTTACAGAAGCTTATGATTATAGTCATCCGCGGTCGCCATCCCTGGCTTCTTCATCCCTGGCGCACCTACAACTCCCCCATCACCAATTAACCATATCGAACGACCTAAGGTCCTAACATCGTTACGCATATTAATTCGATCATTGGAGTGTTACCTAATTATCATCCCATTCTGGATTTACACTGGTCTCTTCGTCGCCACGACGTCCCTGATCAACCAGATTGTCACACCGTATGGGTTCTCAGACACTGAGGCCGGTATTGGAGGCGGTCTCCTCATCGTACTTGGTCTCATCTTCTCTGCCATCACAGCTCCCATAATTGACCGAACCAAGAAGTTCATCCTCGTCATCAAATGCGGAGTAGTAGTCGGCGGCTTGTGCTACCTCGCATTGGTATGGGTTCCAAGTACGAAGGAAATCGGTGCACTATACGCTGTTCTCTGCTGCATCGGTGTCTCGTCTCTTGCTATTGTCCCTGTTGTCTTGGAGGTTCTCACAGAGTTCTCGTATCCCGCGGGCGCCGAGATCATGAGCACTACTGCCTGGGCTGGCGGGCAGCTACTTGGTGGATGCTTCATCATTCTCGGCAACGGTATGAAGGCTGCCGAAAGTGCTAACCCTCCTCGCAATATGAAGAACTTCACCGTTTTTCAAGCTGTGTTGGCTATGGCAATGATACCTTTGCCTCTGATGCTGGGGATGTTTGGGCGCAGTGATAGAGTAGCTCTCAAGCGTACAAATGTACACCAAAGCACATGAACAGGTCTCGAAAATAGATGAAACATGAATTGGCAAGATTGGAACTTTCAGCATGAGTTCCTTGTCAGCTACTGATATATCAATCTTGACGCTGGTATTTCAAATACTAGGATGTGGCCAACTTATATGCTTCAGACCCCTGCATAACCAATAATTTAGCCTCAGTTTTAGCTTCAACGACGCTAGCCTACCTCTCAATTCGGCGTCCCGCGGGAAAGCGTCTAAGTGTTCATTCTAATTTTAAACGCGGCTCTTTATGCAAGACGTAAGCAAGAGTGTCAGCCCCTTTCGCGGTTACATCGCTCTTAGTTTTGATATTAAATAAATCTCCTCTTGCAACTCCGTCTTTTCTATTGGGTTCCCATGAACAATCTCGACACCTGTTTTCATTATGGCATCCCGCATTCAGCAACTGTTTCTTCTGGCATGGTCCGTGCCAGCATTCCTCTCAGGCCAAGTCAGTAGTGTCGCGGCGTACAGTCTCGACTATGTAAACGGCGAGACCGTACTAAGCATCGAGAGCTTATCAAGATCGCAACAGTTCAATGTACCGAGATCAGATGAAGAATCGCGTCGTCAATATTGCTTTGGAACAACACAAAACCAGCTTTATGTTACTGACTTCCTGCAAAGCAACCTGGACATATTGACGGGCCATTCGACCTGCTGGCTCAACAGAGGCGTCGCCGGTCTAAGAACTTCGTTAGAAAGAAACCTCACATCGAAGCATCCGTTCGATATGCAGGTTCCGAAATGCCCTATCAACATCACCAGCTCAGGAAACACCTACCTGATCGACTTCACCAAGAACAGCTATCACGTCAACACCATTTCGAAATCGCTGTTGATAATACTAACTAGTATACATGGTAGGTCTCCAGCTTCAGATTTGAGCCATGGCTAAGAGGTATTTAGTGGCTACCATGACACTCGCTTTCTTTATTGTGTACCCCATCATCCTGATCTTTTCGACGCTGATCGCCCTTGGTGAACTCATTGAACGGCCACTATTCAAAGCCCGAATTGAAAAATGGCAGAAGATACTATTCTGCGTCTTCTTCCTGCCTCTCCTGGCCATTGGAATGCTATGCGGATTGACTGGGATGGGATCGTCAGACCATTTCCGAACTGAGCACGGGGTAAGTCGTATGTCGTACCGATACAGCAGTACTGATCATCTATGCTCCAGATCATTGGCTTGGTCACAGCAGTTTTAGCCACCTTAGCAGTTGGAGTGTACCTCATCGAGAATAGTCTCAGACCAAAGATTTCAATAAATAGGAGATGGCGCAGGGTGCATATGATGGTCAACTACACAGACATATTCCTCTGCCAGGCGGTTCTCATGCTTTCAGGCTTTGCCCTGCCCGACGGCATCGATGACTTCCAAGTCATGAGCCTCTGCGGAACAAGACATATATCCACCTCGTTATCGTTCTCGGTCGGTATGATGGTGGCGTTCATATGGAACAGTGCCATGGCGGCGATGACTCTCCAGTGGTGGCTTGTTCGCAGGGCTAGTGAAGATAAGCCGCCTGGCAAGATGTGGCTGGTGGTATCACGCATCTTTAGGCGGAATACTAACATCTGCGAAGATGATCGGTAGAAGGAGGGCGAAAGCTTCACTCAACTCGAGTGGAAGGGGAAGCCACCCAAGTCGGTTACCCAACGGCGCTAGAAAAGACTAAAGGGTGAACTGGCAAACTATATCTATTTACTTACCATAGAAACGGCATGTCAATGAGAAAATGTAAAAAGTTGCTGTTTAGCTGAGTAGGCAAGCTGGCTTTACTGCTTGATGTTAAGGTTCGTTGGCAAGTCTTTGTACTTAAAGAATGTATATAAGAAGTGATCACAATATATTGAATATGTTTAAATATTCCTTTCCTCAAACCTTTGAAGTAGTATTATCTGAAAGTACTGAAAGTTCTTGTACAATGACTAAGCCACGGTGATACCTGCAAACGCACCAGATCCTTCATACACCTTCTTCCTATTACCGCCATCCATATCAAACTGGTACACCGAGCCTCCCAAATCAGTAGCAAAGATACGACGGTTCTTCAGGTCGAGCTTGATGCCAATAGCTTCATTTAATCCTCGCGCAACAACCTCGTAATCTTTACCTGGGTTGCTTGCACCATTGTGAGTCACCTGGGCGATATCATTGACCTTGGCACGGTTGATAGTGTTGCCAAATGGTAACTCGCCCCGATCCGTCCAGTAGAGCACATGCTCATTCTCATCAACCTCCAAATCAATAGGTTCTGGCAAGCCCTGGAACAGTACCTCGATATCAGTCCTGCTCTGTGCATCCTCGCCGGGCTGGAAGTCGATGTTGGCTTGGAGGATACGCCCCTTACCTCCCTTAGAAGGTCCTTTCTGCGTCCAGTAGAACTTGCCAGCAGAAGGCGATACTGCCACGCCGACACACCATCTCGTAGGGTCTAGCATTTGCGAATCCACCTGCCAGTCGCCCGTCTGCACCAAGACTTGGAGTTCAGAGCCATCAAAGTTACACCTCATGATTCTCATTCCCTCGCGATCAGCAAAGTATAACTTCGAGTTCTTATTGTCAACAGTCAGCTGCTTTGGTGTATGAACCGAACCTTGAGTGACAATTTCCGTCAGGTCTGTACCATCGAGGTTGCAGCTGAGTATAGCACCGTCGTTGGCCGAAGGGTTTCCCATGCAGGTCCAGAACAGCTTTCCGACGGACTTCGAAATGTCGATACCATCAGGCATGCGTTGGTCTGAGACAAGCGTCTTCGTTGGCTTTCCGTCGCTGGAACCGACCAAAACGCGACCAGCCGAAGCATAACCTTTTGCGTTTCCACTTGATAGTCCAATGTCTAAGAAGTAGAGCAAGGATTCATGATCTGATTTGACAGGCTTACTCGGAGGGAGCAATCCACCTTTATCAGACTTGGCTCCCAACCTGCCTTCATCAATATACTTCTGAAGGAACTTGACTGGTGTATCAGGCAATCCGCGCTCAGCAACGTAGTGCTGCTCAATGAATGACACAGTGTCAAGACCAACAACGTCCATCATGGCAACAGGTCCATTCTCTTTGGCATACCACATCTGTTTCCAGAGCTTATCGATCTCCTCTGGGGTAGAGACTTCCTCAGCGAGAATGTTCAAAACCTCACGCTTGATAGCAGCCCAGAGACGATTGTAGATGAAACCAGTCGACTCTTTTCGTGCAATATAAGGGCTGAACTTGATTTCTTCAAGTCTCTCGTACAAGAATGGAAAGATGCTCTCGTCAGTCTCGCCGTCAGTCATAAGCTCGACGACACGGTAGTCTGGTGGCATGTAATAGTGCATGTTCAGAACGCGTCGTTTCGTCTCTGGCTTGAGACCCTCGATCATCTCTCTTGACTTGTAGGATGACGAGTTGCTGCAGAGGATGGCGTCGTGAGATGTGAGCTTCTCCAAGTCTGCAAAGGTTGAGATCTTGAGAGGGAGTTTCTCCGGGACAGCTTCAATGACAAGCCATGCCTTGACAACAGCCTCGGCAAGATCTTCAACAGCTGTGACAGATCCTCTGGTTTCAGAGTCTGAGTACTGGGACATGCTGGCTTTGCAGTATTCCACGGCAGCAGCCCTTTGTTCGGGGCTTGGGTCGCGAATGACAACGTCAAATCCGCTTGCAGCCCAGCCGCAGGCAATGCGGCGGCCGAGAACCCCGCCACCAAGTACGGCGACGGTGCGGCCACTGGTTGAGGGAAGAGTAAAAGCACCCATACTGATATCGTTGAGCAATGGTTGTGAGATGTGGAATGAGGGAGAGATTATATAACAAGATTTGATGTTTGCAAGATGATAGTGATAAAAGTAGTTATGATATAATGGAACTCGATCAAAACGCCAGTTTTAAGGAATTTTGTAGAGAATCCATCTTACACATAATCTATCACTTGAGGCGATTTCCAGTCCAAATCCGTCCGGATTGTCGGTGCATGGCGCCTCCGATCGGGGCCGGCTGGTACGGCATGACGGAAGATACAGGACACAATGATGAGGCTCGAATTGCCTCAAATTTGAGCCCCAAAATGGTGATACCGACTAAATCGTGGGGCAACCGAGGTCGTTAATTGTTTGTACACGCAACAGCCCCAGGCGACATTTTTTATCGCCTTTCGTCCCGTGCGGCTCCGTTATGACGCAAAGATGGCATTAATTCCGCGTTTCTTCCGCTAGCAAGATCTGACCGCATGAAACTGATCCACAGCATCCTTGCCTTAAGCCTCAAAGCTCCACTGCTCGGCACATCTAAATATGGGGCTGCCCTCTTTAGAATCTTCGAAGAACAGCACATTCCCACCACAGAAAGCTTAACATACAGCCTCCGATTTTCCTTACCACTTCCAGCATGTAGTATGAACCAATTAAGCATCTTGCTGACTCATTCAAGTTGATTGAGAGGATCCACTTCATAACTGTCTACAGCATCTCTATATAAATGACGTCATGGACGTAAGCTGGTTACCCTAAATCTCCCTTAAATAGGGTATTATTGGGTTAGCAGGTATTGCAATGTAAAGACACTGCAATTGGAAATTGGGTCTAAATTCGCAATAAAGTCATTTCCTATAAAGGATTAAGGATGATGTGTTAATAGAAGCGAACTAGAGAGCATGCATCGTGCCAAGTCCGAGAAGTCATTTGATAAAAGAAATGTTAGAAATTTAGACTAACACATAGAGAGATGCCACGCTCACAAAACCTCTTCACGTCTCAGTTACCAGTGACAGTGACTTGCTAAAACATACGATATTTATTATTATTTTATTAAATGTATAATTGCCCAAGACTCTTCTCCAACCTATCAATAATTGTCGGTAATATGGCCACCACCGCAGGCTTCCAAATTTGGCTAAAGTTAGGCTCGTTCCATGTTTTAAGCGCCCTAAAAGGCTCTGGCAACTCAACGAAATCACGACTGTCAACAGACCTTCACGACAATTCAACCGCCACAAGAGATTATGAACCTGGACTTTGGTTTCATTGTCAGTCGTGGTCGATGCAACAAAAGCTAGACCATAGGTAAGGTTGCCATTGAGCGAAAACGTCAGCTAGGCGAGACCTATGTACAATTGGCTATCTCTTCATGATTACTCTCTGACCATTTGCAAACAGTCACAAGGTGTGAGGCTTCGAGTATTGAAAACATGGGGTGTAGACTTGAGGAATGCTTCATCTAATATGCCTTGCAAATGGTAAAAGCAGCAAATCATTATTTTCACAAACGCACTACAGTTGAAAGTATAAATATCCTGATCTTAAAGAAAGCAGTCACTACTTAGAATATAACACATCTTAACTAAAATGCGAAAATCTGGTCCGACATCTTAGCTGATGCCCCGGGCTGTTCAAAACCCAACTCAACAAGTGCCTTCTTCGATGCATTTACCATTCCCGGCGGCCCACACAAAAACACCTTTGAATCCACAGTCGGCGAAGGAAGCTTCTCCTTCATCAAGTCTCCAGTCACATACCCAGACCCAAACTTCCAATTCTCGGGCGGCTGGTCCAACATGTAGTACACCTTGAGGTTCTTGGGATATCTCCTAGCAAACCTGTCCAGCTCTTCCCGAAGCAGAATATCCTGCTCTGTCCTGTTGGCATAAATCAGAGAGATCTCTGTTGTGTCGCGGTCATGCTCGCAGATAGCACGAATGACCTGGAACATCGGGGTGATGCCAGTGCCACCAGCGATCATGCCGATCTTCTTGCAAAGGTTCGGCTGATACTTCATTGCTCCTTTGGGCCCTCTGAACAGGACCTCGTCACCAACCTCGAGCTTCGCCAGATACTTGCTTGTGAGCTTGCCATCTGGGTATGCCTTGATGACCAGTTCAAGAACGCCAAGGTCGGAATTGTTGGATACCGGTGTATATGACCTAGCAACGCTCTCTCCATCCACGTCGGCTTTGATAGTAACGTGTTGACCAATCGGCAGGCCAAGAATAGTGGTAGTGGATGGAAGACTAAATGTCAAGCGGTAGACATTTGGTGCAATGAGAGTCTTTTGCTTGAGAGGAAGTGGCGAATAGGTGACCGGGTCCAACAGTCCACGCTGCAGCAAGGTATCTTCTTGAGCACGCTTGGGAATCTTCATGTGGGCAGGATAACTCGTGAATGGCTTGCTCTTCATCGCCATGGCGGTGAATCGCTGTGCAGCGATAGCATTAGCGGTTGCAAGGGATCCACCTCCGACGATGATGCCTTTGATGAAGCTTGACCCAGCTGAATCACTGCGTAGCGACGCCAAAAGCCAGTCTGGTACCGTGAGTCCTTGGCGACGACAGAAGTAGTAAGCTCCTGCACCAGCACAGACAATGAAGCCCAAGTTGGCCAACGTCGAGATTGATGAAGATCTGCCGGTCTTGGCCTTTACTGAATTTACTGGCACAAGTGGCTTGAGCTTGGGTTTCTTCTTCTCGAAACCCTGGACCTTGCCAACGCAGCAGTCTTTCATGATCTCGAAAGCATCTTCCGAGTGTCCAGCGTTGTCGAAGTCTTCACTAGCGTCTGTACCAGCTGCTTCAGTGAGGACATCGGCGCCGCCAGGATGGTCTGCCAAATATTTTGTGACATCATAGACTTGCCTCTTGTTAGTGAACGACCCAATACTGGAATTGCTATAGCTTACCTTGGCCATGGATAATTAGCCATGCATCCTTAGGGCTGTTATGCTCAGCGACCTGCTTGATCGTGTATTCGTCCATTATTTGCTGTAAGACACAATGCGAGTCTTGATTTAGTTGATCTAAGAGTAGGTAGTTGGCAAAGAGTTACAGAAAATTTGGATCAGAGACCAGTGACTGAGTCCACTGCAGGCCGTTCTCTTAAACAGTGAAATGCTTGCGTATCAGGCGGCCACGACTTGGCCACATACCGTAATACTCACAAGCAGAGGATCCCTGGATCGTCCAGGATCATGCCGCCATTTGCATGTGCCCGCAGCGGGCCGGAGGGCAGCTCCGTAGTGGGTCCTGAAGAATGCCGAGGTTAGGGCCCGTAGTGGGTCCACATGACCGAGGCCGACCCGCTTTATGCTCGACGTCGACCGGAGGCAGTCGGTGAAACAATGCGAATTCCGCTGTTGATGTAACACATACCGCTTAATTGGCCAGACACCCATCATCGACCCTCACAAACGCATATCCAGATGCTTGTATTTTTGTCTTCGCGGTTATACTAGACGCGAGTACCGACATGATACGGGTCCCTCCGATTCTTCGTTTGCATCATCCAATCGCATGAAATATGGCAATCAGACCCAGAAAACTGCGGACGCGGATATGCCGAGAGATTAACGGATGCAACGATAAAATTTCTACGATGCAGGACTTCAACGTCATCGATATTGTAATGCGAGGCGACAGACATGTTGTCTCCACGGCGACCTTCGCATCCTTGCCTGCAGTATAATTGTAGATGGCGAGAATGGGCATTTGCATGTGCCATGCATGGATGCTTTCGCCTTCTGGAATTTTTCCATATAACGGCTAAACATTCTTAGCATTTCGTTTCTTGGAAAAACAGTCTTGGATTTTCATTCAGTTCATTATCTTCATCATGTCAACAAAACAATTCTATCTCATGGGCGAGTCGCCGTCAACAGCCAGAGAAGTTGAGCTGCCGCCCGCTGTGGACTTTGAGGAGCTTCAGAGCATTGTCGCATCTCACTTTGCGATCGTCAAGCCAAACGGTAAGTTTCACCGAGCTGCGTCAGAAACGCGAGTGATTGACTTTGACCTGTAGGTGTCGGCTTTGTCCACGATGATCGAAGGCTCAATGCAGTATCCGAAGTCCTAGACAAAGAAGAACCGATTGCAGTCTCCATCAACGGCAATGCTGTCCGAGACGTGCCTGGCCCAGCTGGTATTCCATACTTCGGTAACTACCTAGAGATCTATCCCGATCATCTCGGCAACAACCAACGCCTATTCGAGAAATACGGACCGTTATTCGTCACGAACAGCATGGGAAACAGCCTCTACCAGACCAACAGCGCCGAATTGTCCAACATCTTCCTAGCCGAAGACCACTACTTCACAAAGGACATTGTCCCCGGCCATCCTCTCTACCCAATCAAGAATCAAGAAGCAGGCGTCTTTCTAGCCGATACCAACACAGAGCAATGGCGTCTCGCTCACAAATTCCTTCCCCCTGCGCTCGGACCAAAGGCAGTCCGCCATTACGCTCCAACGATGCAGCGAACAGTAGAACAGTCCTTCAAAGTCTTTGATGAGCTCGACGACAGGGGTGAAGCGTGGAATGTCTACCAGTACATGCTGAAGCTCGGTTCGCAAGCAGTGGGTAAGCTTGTTCTAGGAATGGACTTTGCGCATTTTGAGGAAGTCGACGCGCCGCTGCACGAGATGGTACTTAAAATTGCTGAGAACCTCGAGCTGAATAAGCGTGTGTCGTCGATGGGAGCTTGGTATGCTAAGATGCCGTTTGGTGATCCTAAGAAGGTTAGAGATACAGGGGCTAGGATCATGGAGATGATGACGGAGTCGATTGCAAGAGCTTCCAAGGGACAGGAGGACCTAGAGCTTCAGGATGCAGCGCTCAAGGCTGAGAATGTTGTTGGTAAGTTGTATACGTCTACCCGATCTAGTTCCGGACCCAGCTGACCGTTTAGACTACTTCCTTCGAGCCAAGGACAATAAGGGCAACAAGCTACCACCCTCCCAATTCGCCCCGACGTTGCTCGTAGCTACCGGTGCCGGCTTCACCACCACGTCGTCCTTGCTATCCTGGTTGATCTACAGTCTCGTCAAGTACCCAGGAAACCAAGAACGCCTTCTCCAGGAGCTCATCGACAACGACTGGGACGACGATATCCAAGTCACAGCTGAGACAACGGCCAAGCTCAGCTTTCTGGATAAGTTCATCAAGGAGACACAACGCCTGCACAATCCCTCTTTCCAGCCTGGTCGCACCGCCAAGGTTGATATGATCCTACCAGGAGGCTACAGACTCCCCAAAGGCGCAGTCGTCATCTCAGCACTGCATCACATGCACAACAACAAAGACGTATGGGAAAACCCTGGTCGTTTTGACCCTGATCGCTGGGACACAGAACAGGTCAAGAATCGACCTCCCGGCTCTTACATCCCGTTCGCGACAGGTCCCAGAATGTGCGTCGGCTTCAACTTTGCGCTGCAGGAGATCAAGGTGTTTTTACCGAAGCTAGTCTATCGGTACAAGTTCAGCTTGGCGCAGGATGGGCCTATTGACTATGATCCGTACTTCCAGCTGATTCGGCCGAATAATTTGTATGTACAGGCGGAGAAGAGGGTGAAATGGCCTCCAAAATCGGAGTGATGGGGGTCAAGTCCCCAAATGAATACGCCAGGAAGCTCAGGGAGTCTTGAGAATACAGATAGTATCATAGAAAACAGTGCCATTCCTTGTATTTTTATTTCCACTGCATCTCACCGTCTCGCCAAGTCATCGGACAAAACCCGCGGACAAGGTCCGAAAATTGTGGTTCACATCCCCATTTAGGAATAGCCCAATGAGAAGAGTCATAACAAACATCTCAATTCATTCTTAAATATTTTCCCAGTCTTTCTTTTCCTTTCAATCCTTCAATTGACAAAGTAAAAATGGTGCTCACCAAGGACGAGAAGGCTCTTCACGACCAGGTCAACATCCTGCCTCGCCGCCAACTAATCATCGCCCTCGCCACCCTCTCATCGGCCTTGCTCCTTGTCACAATTGATCAAAATGGAATATCAGTGACTCTCCCCACCATTGCCAAAGACCTCAACGCCGAGGCCACCATTTCATGGGCTGGTACTTCTAGTTTGATCGCCAATACCTGTTTCCAGATGCTCTATGGGAGGTTATCCGATGTCTTTGGTCGCAAGGTCGTTTTCATATCTGCCGCTCTGTTGCTCTGTGTCTCAGATCTGCTTTGTTCGTTTAGCCAGAATGCAGTCATGTTTTATGTCTTTCGGGCCCTCGCCGGTATCGGCGGCGGAGGTGTTCTGAACCTCAACAACATCATCATCTCTGACATTGTCAGTCTCGAGCAGAGGGGAAAGATCCAGGGCATCACTGGTGCTACTGTTGGACTGGGTAATATCATTGGACCCTTCATCGCCGCTGGCATCATGCAGAGGTCATCATGGAGAGGATTCTTCTGGCTTTTGACACCCCTGTCATTCCTTACTGCTGTACTGTCCTATTTCTTTCTCCCCTCCAAGCCTCCAACTATCAGCTTTAAGGAAGGGATCACCAAGATTGATTGGGTGGGCTCATGGGTGTCAGGCGTTGGTATTGTACTTCTCTTGATCCCTATTTCCGGAGGTAAGAGTCCAACCGCTATGGAAGTTGAATTCGACTAACCTAGATGGTTATCAAGGAGGTTCATACTTTTCATGGGACTCGCCACTCTCTATCAGCTTCCTTGTTGTCGGTGGATCATTGTTCATTGCCTTCATAGGATGGGAATGGAAGATGGCAAAGCTTCCCATGATGCCTGGTAAGATCACATGCCCAAAAGTCATTGATAGTATGCTGCTGACTTATATTCTCTGCAGTCGACATCTACAAGAACTCAAGCATAAGCATTATGCTCGCACAGAATTTCTTGCTTGGTGCCGTCTACCAGTCCTACCTCTACTACGTTCCTCTTTATCTCCAGAACCCCCATCAGTACAGTGCAATGAAATCAGCAGCGATATACACTCCATTGGTGGCGGCACAGATGATTGCTTCTGTTGGTTCGGGGCAATACATCAGTCATCGCCTTCGGTATGGCGAGGTGCTCATATTCGGCTTCGCTGTATGGACTCTGTAAGCTTCTCACCATCCCTTCAAGCTTTTAAACATTTACTTACATCTTTGTCAGAGGAGCAGGCCTGGCTCTACTACTCACGAGACATAGCAGTATCGCCGTGATTGCTGTTATACTGGGCGTTGTCGGAATGGGAGTCGGGTGCATCTTCCAACCTACCTTGATCGCCCTACAGGCTCATTCCCCCAAGAGCCGTCGTGCAGTCATCATTTCCAACAGGAATTTCTATCGTTGTATTGGAGGCGCATGCGGTCTTGCTATCTCTGCAGCAGTCCTCCAAGCTCAGCTACGTGCTACTCTGCCAACTGAGTACAAGGACCTTGCCAGTTCGACATACGTGCTGCCGGAGGCGATGCGCCAGGTTCCTGCGGTTTTGGATGCTTACATGTCTGCAAGTCACAGCGTGTTCATATTGCAAGTTCCTTTGATTGGCCTATGCTTGCTTGGCACGGCATTTATCCGAGATCGAGGCCTAGAGCCAGTGAAGGATACGTAAAGCGTTGGGATCTGGCATTTGCGCGACCTATCTAAGTTCCATAGGGAGTTTGCCGGTAAGGTTTCATTGATAGGCCGTTATCCTAGGTTCCTATCAAATCCCATAGAAAGTGCCCAGCAGTATAAATCTAAGGCATCTTGATTTGGTTTCATTGGATGAGACTTAGTTCATGATAATAGTAAGAGTTCTTAAACAGGCTCCAACGTCAACATGGAATCGAAGGCACTGTGTAATGCAATCCCCCCTGCCATTGCGATCGGCAAGCCTGTGAGTACTATCGATTACTGCTTCAATAAGAATACGAGACGTAAAGTTCTCTATGGTGATAAAGGCTCTCAGACAAAAGTGCCAATTGCAAATAATACAACTGAGTCACTTCGGTCCCAAATGTATGCGACGTCTGTCCTAACCGGCCCTTGGACCCCGATCAGTTGAGTGAGGTCCGATGATTTTTGTTAACGCTGTTTTACTACCAGCTGCTGTTAGTAAAGATAGATATCAACACATGAAGGGGAAGAAAGTACGGAAAAGTCATAAGAGTTCCGATGTAACGGGATGATGGTGAGGCGGAGGCGGAGGCGGAGGTGGAGGTGGGGAGCCCCGAGGAATTGAAGGGCTAGGCATGGAAGGAAAACTTGTGACCACGATTCTAGGTAATAAAAAGACTAAGGTCACTTAGTATAAGTTTAGTACGAGTTTGAGATATCTTTTGTTAAGTTTATTTTGACAGCCTGTACTTATGTGTGATGTTTTCTTGCGGGGGTCCGAACCTCGGAACTGGATTCATGACCTTCAATTAATATAAAATGCACAAAAATATCCAGATAAGTACTGTACTATCAGTTTCAGCAACAAACTCTTCAAAATGTGCATAATACACACCCTTCCGCTATTCTCAATCCCACTGCTAACACACATGCTTAGGGCAACTAAACTTGTTCTATATGCAGATTACATTTCTCCATATTCTATCAGCACCGTACATGCAATGCTCGAGAAAGGCATCGAGTGGGAGTATAGATACGTCAACATTATTAAAGCCGAGACTCGAGTAAGTGGTTGTCTATATATACTTACATGATTACTCCTGAAACACTGTGTGCTGAGTCTTGCGTAGAGTCCTGAGCACCGAAAAAGACACCCGTTTGGCAAGGTACCCATTTTAGACATTGTGGATGATCGAGGGGAGACGGTGCTTCGAATTCGGGGTATGACCTCTATTCCCAAAGCTATAGACAGTGATTGTTATAGACTAACTTTACGAAGAGAGCCGGGCAATTGCCCGCTATATAGCCATTGCCTTCTCCGGTAAGGGAAATGATCTCATGCCAGATATGAGCAATATAAGCGCTATGGCTTCTTTTGAGGAGGCTGCGTCGATAGAAGCCTCATACGTCTCAAGCAAGGCATTCCAATACGCCTCAGACATTCTCATCAAGCCGTAGGTCATTTTTTTCGGGTACCAGATTCCGTGCTAACCACAACTTTGATTAGTCTACTGGGTATAAACCGCCTAGACGAAGCGATACTGCAGGATATCTGTAACGGATTAAGTGACGATTTGAGGGCTATAAACGACATCTTATCTAGTCGCAAATATCTCGCAGGGTCAGATTTCACGCTTGCTGACATCTGGTTGATGCCTTGGGTGTCTCTACTTATTGATCTAAAAGGGGACACTGATATGTTTTTCTCTGGTCTACCACACTTACGACGTTGGTGGGAGACAGTGAGCTTGAGACTGGCATGGCAGGAGGCTTCTAAGATGATGCACGAGGCGTTGAAGGCTATGAAGGAAAATGCAGGCAAATAAGCGCCGAGGCTATCGACCGAGCAGGAACTCGAATTGTACGTGCTTATCCAATATCATCCAGAGATCACTTACGAGCACTATTGAAGGCTAAATAAGCTTTGCGCACAGACTATAAGTGTCAAAGCTCAGTAGGGACGATAAGGCTAGTAGATTGCTGTTACAAGAGAGCATTAGAATATGGAATTTACACAAGCTACCTATATCTCATAGGTAATTTGGCTGTAAAGTTTCATCTATAGGCCACTATCCTTGCTTCTTGTTGAAAAACTTAAGAAAATGCTTGAGGGAAACTGGAATCTTAGTTTTATAACTAGAGCATCTAAAACTAATACTTAAGTAGCCATAAGAAATGAATCCAATGAATCCATGCCTGCCATAGCTCTAACCAATTAAAGTTTAATCATCTTACTACATAATAACTCCTCCTCTGATGCTAATGTTACAAACGGGGGAGCGCTATTAAATACTCCGTGTGGGTCGTATTTCTTCTTTAGGCTCAAGAGGAAGCCATAGTTTGGCCCATATGCCCTTCTCAACGTGTTTTGACCAGGCGGCGTTAAGTTGATATAGGTGCTGGGAAGAATATTGGCCTGGTTAGTTCCTCTGATGGCATCCATGAAGCTCTTGAGCCATTTGTCAGTCATCTTGACCTTTTCCTGCGAGTCAACGCAACCCAGGAACTCAAGCATGAAATGGCGCTCTGTTGCCGGGAAACAAGATGCCTGAGCTGCCTCTGTGGGAGCCTCTCTGGTGCTGTGAATCGCGAAACCCAGTCCAACCTCATTGGGCATGACGTCGACATAGTGTGCAATCACGTCGATGACCTCGTCTGTCAATGACAAGACGCTGATGGTACCAACGTTGCCAATCATTCCAGGCATGGCAAAGCCGTCTCTGAAGTCGTCTATTGCGCCCAAGTGTGTTGTATTCTTCACTGTCGTGTGAAAAAACGGGCCCAGCTTGGTGATCTTTTCGATTTCCCTTTTGCCTTGCTCCTGATCTTCATGGAGCCACATTACCTGACAGAAAGGTGATTTCCCCAGAGGCGTGACAATGAACAAGGGCGCCATGTAAAGACTCTCTGATGGATCTCTGAAGAGTTGACGTTGCGTCTCGCGGCAGATATTGGCTACTGTTTTCTTCGTGTCTGACTCGTCGAAGATAACATGCCCAGAAAGGAGCTTGTAAAGTCAGGTTAGTTGTTGATTTATGTGCGTGTGTATGTTTGTTAGATGACATAGAACAAGGATAACTCACACTTCCCTGTGAAAAGACCTTGATGGTCAATTCGACAATAACTCCAAAGCCTCCTCCAGCTCCTCGAATTCCTTTGAGGAGGTCGGCGTCGGCGTCGATGATACATCCGCACCAATCTACAATCTTGGCTCCGAGGATTGACTCATGCCCCAAACCGTGAAGCCAGGCAAAAGGTCCATATCCTCCATAAGAAGACCACCCAACGAACCCAATGGGAGGCACCATGCCCGTTACAGCTGAGTATCCTTTGCTCTGCAAATCGGCAATGAGCTTCTCAAAGAGAATGCCACCTCCGATTCGGGCCGTCTTTCCATCACCGTTTACTTCGCAAAAGGAGATGGAACGCAAGTCGATGCACACCGAGTTGCTGATCTGAGACTTCCCGAAAAAGTTGTTGCCGCCGGATCGTACAGTAAAGGGAATTTGGTTGAGAGCAAGATATGATACGAGCCTGGCAACTTGCAGAGTGTTTTCCGGGCGAACGACAGCCCAGGGTATGCTAGTACTGGTCAAGAGCCCTATGTTGGTCAACTGGGCAAAGTCAGGCGAAGATGGAAGAGAATGTGGAATGTCTTTCTGCTCCTGAAGAAAGACTTCCAAGTTCTTCTGCTGGGCAGCTGGTGGCTGGCTGTTGACTTCCTCGAAAGTATATTTGTCACCCATTGTATCTAAGCTCGGTGGATCAAATGGCAGAGGCAGCAGGGCGAGGGTAACAAAATGGATAAAAGTGTGAGCAGTGAAAAACAGAGATCATCGTCGTGTGTACTATATACTCAAGCTCCAGGCTGTGAAAGAAATCAATAGTCCAGGCAATCATCACAAAATGCGGGGTATCATCCATGTGGCTATACACCATGGAATGGCCGGCTCGAGGTATGTTTAATTGGGTTAGAGCCTCTAATCTTCCCCGGAATTGAATCGCACTAACTTCTCTGCCTGGTCTCCTCTCTTACATCCGTGGAAGCCGCATGGTGCAGATCTTTACAGTAGCCAGGGCTAGGCGCCTCGGCACTGACAGACGGCAAACTAAAGCTTCTGCGGAAGTGCGGCGGAAGACGCATTTCCGCCGCACCAAACTGAAGCCTCCGCGGACCCCTGCTCTCAGGGCCTGGTCTTGGATGGGTTTATAAGTCTGCAGTTATGTAGTTGATTGTTGCCTTTAAGATTAAGCTTAAAGCTGCTAACACCGGTGATGAGGATATGACAGTTCTTTTTCTTGGATGGGCTTGAGATCCACCAATTCATGAAAATATTTAGGGACTCTTCTCTATCTACGTCCAAGCTCAGCGATCAGCACTTAGTTTCGACTTATTGGAACAAAGTAAAATCAATCAATACACTATATATGAATGACCAGACTTCAGGGCTAAGAAGTATTCCATTTTCTCCTGAGAGAGCTTATAGCCGGCCTGTAATATTTTCCTGGAAGCTGGGCAGGGGGACTCGAGGAAATTCCAAACTCTTCCACTTAGCAAAAGCAGAAGAAATGGACGCGAGCTTTGGTTGCTCCACGATGAGCTTATCTCGAATGTCATATCTGTGTTGCAATTTCCCCTTCAGTGTTAGGCAGCTAACAGTTGAGTCCTTCTCCCATGTCGGTCGGATGTTGCCGTCAGGTCCCGGTTCCAGAATGCCATTTGCGCCGCATACCATGCAAATAACATTGTTTCCTTCACGAAACTCAATCTTGAGCAGATGGCAGTAAGGACAACTGCCGCTCTCTTCAGGCCCCAGATACTGCGCCTCGTCATATGGCTTTCCCAACTGACTGGCCACGCGACGGCCCAGCAGTTCAGCACGTCCAAGGGCAGTTCCAGAATCCGCTAATACTGATCCTGGGCTTGCATACCCAGCCAATACAACTTGATCAACCACGCGGGAATGGATGGGGTATAGGCAAGTCTGCAGTGTTGGTAGAGCCATTGTCCACTGCTCCGGGAATATTGGGTTAGACCCAGCAACGGCAATAAACCCAGCCACACGAGGCTGGAAGGCTCGTGGATCAACTTCCAAGCCTTTTGCCGACTCATCCCCATCTTCCTGTCGACTCTTTATGTCATAGGCCATGGATACATCAGCGTATGGCCCAAGGATGGCGTCCACAAGGGCCTTGAGGGTTCCAGCAGGCTGGTGGCTGTATACTGGAGTGGCAATGATGATTGCATCAGCATCCATAATGGCTTTGAAGACAGCCTCACGGTCGTCAAGCGCTCTTTTGCTGGGTGGCTGTTCATTTCCGTCATCACGATACGGTATCATAGACGGATCATGCCTGAAGGGTAGGTGCTGTCTTGGTAGTACAACTGAAGGTACGTGAATCCACGAGACAGAAAGTGACGAGTCTGTGGCAATAGCAGCTTTCAAGGCTGCTTTGAGTAGGATCTCAGAGTTCCCATTGATGGAGCCATTGCAAAGACCAAGAATATGCATTGTGAGTGCTGTGCTTTATAAGAGAATAGACTCTTTGTGGCGAGGCTATGAGTAATATGAAAGTAAAGACTTAATACTACCAATAAAGCATTTTTCAAGTCTTAAGCCAGAGATCCCGATCAGAGCATATATAAGTTATTTCACAGAGTTGGTTGCAGTACTTGCCTGCCATGTTGTCTCTCATGACTCGGGATCTCCCCCACATATCCGAGGATTAGTCTGGGAACTCTTCTCAAAGCTCTGATCCGTGCAGGTCTTAGCTTAGCGGTTAGTACTTAGTTTGGGCTACTTCATAGAGCGTTAACGATTTCCGACCAGGCTAAGTGTTTCGGAATTGCGGGGGTGGAGTTCGCTGATCCGATCCGCACTCCCATTCGTTCAACCATACCATAACCATCACACCATAACCATAATAGTCAACCATTCGGGTTCGGGTTCTTAGCCATTTCCTCTGCTTACTTTCTGGCTGAGAATGGGGAAATAGGGTAAATCTCCCAGGATTGGTTGTTACTAGTTGGTTAATGCAGTTCATTCTATAAAAGTATATTAGGTATGTGTATCTAATATAAGTTCAACCCTTATAAAGTAATTTAGTCTTGGTGCTAATTAATAAGAGCATATTCTTCAAATGGCATACTTTTGAAATTACCAAATTAGTTTTAGGCCTCGGGGACATAGTGCATCCCGTATCATAAATAATGGGGCACTGGTGCCGATGAAATGCGGGGTTGAGGGCAATAATCTGGGGTAGACCGTACTTTACCAACGCAACGTCTCACCGCATGATCAACTCTTTTATCTGCTGGTATTCCGATTCTTAAACCCCATCGCAGACTTGCGTCTCGACTTCCGGCTCGGAGTTACCGGAATGACTCTTGCTTGTCCCGAATGCTGGGCCGTCTTCGTCAGGAGTGAGCATCTTCAGCGCCATAGGGAGGGACACATGGGCCTGCGGCCATTCTCTTGCGGCGAATGCACCGCCTCATTCTCTCGGAAGTGCGATTGAACAGCGATCCCTCCACTGACAGAACCCTAGGCTGACATGCATCAACAGAGACATCCTCGTTCGGCACATGCAGATTCATGATTCGTCCGAGACACCACCGTTGAAGCAGCACAGAACACCGTACGTCGCTCAGGCATGCTTGCAGTGCGCAAAGTCGAAGCAACGGTGCGATGGTCAGCTACCCTGTGGTAGATGTACGTCTAAGCGGCTGGGGTGCTCATATCCAGCCTCCAAAAACCGACGTGCATCTCAGAATACGCAAAGCTCTGTCGTCAGCCAAGATCAACCGCTGCAAAACGGGACGACCTACGCAGGATTGGGCACTCAGCCAGATCTGAGCACTCAACAGGTTGAGACCGCATCAGAACCTAGTATTACTGCAATCCCATGCTGGCCGCCCAGTGACATTGAATCAATCACCGACCTGTCATCTCAGCCTTCCCTGGCCCCAGATCAAAACATAGGGCCTAGTTTCGATGTATATGGAGACCTCGAAGGTTCTGGTTCCAGCCATGTAGAAGACTTTTGGGGCTTAGAGAACTATCTTTCGTTGGGAGAAATGCCCAGTTTGTCATCGCCTTCAGCACTACAATTCTCACTGCCCCAGACAACTGTTCCCGAGCTTGCCGCTGAAACACAGAATATGCCACCGCCAGCTACAAGCGAGCCCGAAGTGGGCAGACTTGAATCAGAGGCCCCAGCATCACGGTTGGCTCAGACCTTCACATCCCCCCATAACTCAGGCTCAAGTGATAGGGGCGTTTCAGTAACAAATGATTTTATTGACCAAGATGCCGATGCCTGGCGCGCAGAGGACTACTGCCATGTGCCGCGTTTGAAAGAGGACGTGTATAATGAAATGAAGAAGCATTTTTCTCGTTACAACCGAGATGACGAGTATTGGTCTCCCTTCACCTGCAGCGATTTTCCACCAACAACCCATATCAATACCTTCATACAAGTGTATTTTGAAGAGTTTCACTCCCTTCTCCCGTTCCTCCACAAAGCATCCTTTGCCCCAACAAAAGGCCAATGGATTCTGTCTCTTGGCGTTGCTGCAATTGGTTGTATATTCTCTCGGGCAGCAAACTCGCGAGTAGCATCCTTCGACCTACTAGAGTTCCTACGACGGGCCATACATGTCCAGGTATGACTTTCGAATGATGTCAAGATTTGGGTATCTAGCTCTAAGCATTGTTATTAGTCCGAACGGGTCCGAAGTTCGCAACCCGACATTTCCTTCTTACAGGCCGTTCTTCTCTGTCAACTTGGTATGATGTTTGCCCCAGAGACAACACTCACTGAGGCTGTACCTACTACGAGGGTACTCCTCGAGACTTTGTGTCGAAAGATGGCATGTTACACCAATTTTGACGCTTTCGATGGATGTATTAGAACCGAAGAGTCGGGACAAGACAATTGGACGGATTGGATCAAGAAGGAGAGTCTGCGACGCCTATTCTACTCAGTCTGGGTGAGTTAACCCTCAAATTCAGTGTGATGGGGCATGGGAGGTAAGGGCTAATAATACACTAGATTCTCGATTGCCAATACAGCTGCTTCTGGTCTGGCCTAGGGATAGTAACCATAGACTGCCTACAGTTACCCGCACCTTTCCACCCAACACTTTGGGAGGCCTCGTGTCAGGAAACGTGGAAGAAGCATCAAGATATGAGTAACGTTGCTGATTGGAAAAAGTCATGGAAGGTAGCTAACCGCTTTGCCATAGCAGTCTTCAAACCCGTGCCCTTTCAAACAGTGCTTTTAGAATTTTATCGCACTCAAAGAATTGAGAATTCGGATCCTTTTAACACATTACTCTTAACTATTGGAGTTAAATACCATGCCGAAAAGCTCAATCGTGCGCCGATCTACCTTGGTATCCTCCAGGACTATGCCAAGACGTTGCCGCCTTCAAGGCTCTCTGGTGCTGTTGAGAATCTCTCCCACTTACTATCGGTCTTTATCTATTTACCAGTTAAAGAGCTTTATGCATTTTCGGGTTGGCGTGTAGACACTGCCCAAAGGGATATCATCAATGCCAAGTTACGCGCCTGGATCCGAAGCAAAAAGGAAGCGCGGACTGCTCTTATTCATGCTTGTAATGCGTGGTCAATGATTCGAAAAAGAAAAACAGGGGCGCCCCATGAGACGATGGGCTTCTTGGTGGCGACTCTGCTGATATGGGCCTGGATTGAGCTGGGGAACAGGCCAGCAGTGGATGATATGGATGCATTATTGACTGTTCGATTGGATGAAGGAAAGGACGAAGTGAAGGAATGGATCAGCAATAACGAGGACAGACGTCTATATCTTGGCGGTGTGGGCTGTCTTTGGGATAAGGGAGCAGGACGGAGACTGGTTCATGAGTCTACAAACACTCTCGATAGTTTTAACTGGCCGGCGGCTCAAGTGGTGGCATCAATTGTACGAGAGCACTACAAGACTTTCCACCAGGTACTCACTGTTAGCCCGACAAACTAGGATGCCATTACCTCATGGATGAGTCTTCTACCACGAGCAGCTGTTTATACTTTAGATCTTACAGTTATTTTGCTATGGAGGATTTGAGTCCAATTCGTTGTCTGAACCAGCCGTGAGGGCAGGATTATATCATGCTCATGTAAGCTAATAGGTGCTCCTTGCGACTGTGTTGATTCGAGGGGATAGGTTAACACTTGGCCACCAGTCACAACACGACGAAGATCGCCATAGGAAACAGGACAAAGCTGTCGGCAAAGATGGTAAGACTCACGCTTCTAATGCAGAGACACCTTGACCTCATGCTGAAAAATGTTACGGCTACTTGATGATAAAAGAAGGCGAAAACGAGGCTCGGGATAAGTGATAACATGGTCTCATCCAATACCTTATCTAACTTATTCCTCATTCTTAAAAACACTGACTAAAGTGCCAATATACGGCAAAATCTCCACAAAGAAAACATCATCCTCCCTGAGCGTCACTTGCGGTTTCCGTACCATGCCCACTCCTGCCGGCGTCCCAGTGATGATAATAGTGCCGGGCTTCATTGTTGTGCTCTGGCTCAGGAAGCTGACTATCTTTGGCACGTTGAAGATCAAATCGTCTGTGCTGCATTCCTGCAACACTTGGCCGTTCTTCAAACCTCGGACATTGAGTTTATGAGGATCCTGGATGAGTGATTTGGACACGATTACCGGCCCTTTTACATCTCCGTCAATACTAGGACACTCCAGACGTCATGGGAAAAACATACCAATGGGACAAGAATCATCAAAACCTTTACTGAAACACCACTGGCTCTGATTGAACTGACTCGTCCTGGAACTTACATCGTTGGCCGCCGTGTAGCCTAGAACATAGTCGTAAGCGTCGGCTTCGGATACGTTTTTGCACTCTTTGCCGATGACGATGGCGAGCTCGCTCTCATAGTCGCCGCTGTCATCCACTTGAGTAAGCTTGGGGAGGACGGTGCGCGCGGGATAGGGGTCGGCGAGGGCTGTGTCTGGTTTCCTTTGGAAACGTTAGCGATAAATAGCAAAGCCAATCAGGAGGGTGCTAGTTACAAGAAGACAGTCGGTATAGTCGGGGGTTCCAAGCCGGCTTCAGCTGCATGTGCCTTGTACTGGGAATTTCGTCAGCTTTACCGATCAAACTTTTCTTCGGGATAAGGGATGCAGTTTTTTATTCTCACATTCAGTCCAATACATCTTATAGTTCCCACTTCAGCCTGTGTCAGAGGCGATAGCACATGATCGATTTCGACGACCTCTCCCGATGGTGCACCTGGCTCAAGCACTGAACTGCCGCTGAAGACTCTCGCCTTGACAGTTTCGCCTTTGTACAGCGCAAGTCCGACGTCAATAGCATGATTTTCCGGCTCTCCAATTAGCGTTTTGGAGGGAAATCCCTTCGGGACGAATCTCGCTAGTCCTGTAAATTTTGGGTTAGAGAAGTTCGACCGGGATGATGGGTAGTGAGCGTACGCTTCCAGGATGCCATGATGAGCTATAACCTTAATAAGTGTTGTAGCTTTGAAAAGAGTTTCAAGGTCTTCTGAGGTGAAGATAAAGTGGAATGAAGATATTCTTGTTTAAGGAAACGGTATCTCAAGTAGAAGAATAATTGCGTCGGAACGATGCGATATGGCCGAAAATACCACTTGCTGTTGGGTCTGATGTCCACCATAAACTCTTGAATTCTTTAAAGAGGATCCTCTTATTCCGCAGTAGTCTCCTCGGAAGCCCCTCATGGGTTGAATCTGGACGGAAGGCTGTCTCTTGCAGGGGGCGGGGATACGTTAAGTCCGACACGGTAAAGGAAGTACATCCGAGGAATCGGTGTGGCATCTCTAGTGCCGCTAGTGTCTCCCAGAGCACGCTGCGGGGGAGTTGCAACGGATCCATCTCTCTGCAGATACCAGGTGTTTCATGTACGGTATGCATGCTCTGACTGGGTGTCAAAGCGGCACCTTCGTCGCCATGACATAAGGGTCTGGGCAACATAGAGGCTTGGCTTGATAATTGTAAGAGAAAGCGGTATGACACAGCTGATTAAAGCAGCCCATCATGTTCATAGCCGATATCACACAAGTTCATTTCTGAAGGGTCCTCTCGACGTTAATATTTCTAAATCGTCCGGAGCTTTATGAAAGCATAAGGCGTTCCACCTGATATTTTTACGATAGATTATTGAATATCTGCAGTTACTTGTACTAAACGTAATGAGAACGGTTAAGACTTCTATACTATATATTTATTCTTAAATCAAGGCAGATACCCAATTTTCGTCTATATCTCCCTTGTATAAATGTCAATTACTCAGCACTGGAGACCCGGTCTGTAAGATAACATCTAACCGCATCTCGATTATTTCCTGTGAAGGATACTCTCTAAGAATTTATAGCCTTCGAGGTGCAAGTTCCATGTTTGCGACCCTTTCTTCATCTTGGCAGCAAATGTGTGTTCTTCACCAGGTATCGTACGCAGTCCGCATTCCACCCCAGACCTCTGTAGCGCTGAGTACAGCTCGCGGCTTAGATGAAGAGGAACCATTGTATCTGCTTCGCCATGCACAATGAATGTAGGAGGGAATGATTCGCTGATGTTTAGTAGGGGATCGACCTTTTTCCAGTCGCCCGAAGGAAAGACCACGTCGAGAAGCTTGCCATCAGCAAGACTTGAAAAGCAGAGGGCCTGCCGAGGGTCGTTGAAGTCCGGTCCCTTCGCTTGGCCCTCGAGGGAAACGCCGGCCTCTGTGGGAACCGGTCGTTGCTGATATACTTGGTTCATAAACACGGAGGTTAAACCTTTGGGGATCATGGCAGCTATATGATCAAGCTTAGACTTCCAGAATGGATGTTGAAAATGGCACGGGCCGTAAATATCGAAGATCGCCGCTGGTGGACGTGGAACGTCGAAGCCCTGTAACTTGTGTAAGCAAGACAGTCATTGGCGTAAGACATAGCAGACATCAATATGCCTAAATTATACTCACAAGGCATAAGCTGAGATGGCCTCCAGAAGATGTGCCAGACGCAAAGACATGATCGTAGTCAATTCTAATCTCAGTATTCGGCGGGCTGTTCTTGGCGATCTCTTTCTCAAGACCCTTATCGTAGATCCACAATAGAAGGTCTCGGCAATCAGTGATGGGGCCTTCGAGAAGGTCAACGCCGGGACACAGTCGATGATTTGGGACAACCATGATCCACCCGCGTTCTAAGCAGTGCTCAATCTGGTCCTGGTTGACCATACGGGCTGAGCCCACTATGAAGGCGCCGCCGTGGATATTGATGACTGTAACACATTAGATATTTCTGCATCCTATAAAACGAGCGATCTTGTGCTTTGAAGCATGTTCTTTGATCGCATCATCATATGTGAAAACATCGAGAGGGGGTATTGATAGCTGTTGGGATTACATACTAACTGGACATGACTGGGACTTGAGGGTAGCCGAGTCTGGGAGGTAAATGAGCGCAGTGATATCCTCCCCTTCAATTCTTTTATAAACAGCTGAGAAGTGGCTTAGGGCACTCATTTTCAACAGGGGATAGAGGATTCGAGCTATGCTTGAAATTAATTAACCGACTTGGCATATATAAATCAGAGATCAGCTTATAGGCATTAAGCAGAAAAATACTCCGAGGCTCTAGGTTATATCTCTTCTTCTCCTCTGTTTCTTAAGATCCATATCCAGGTTATCAGAGTAGAGTGGGGTTCGCGGGGCTCCGGCTTTTGCAAGTTTCCGAGAACCCATCTGGCCTCTTCTCCAATCAGAATGGAGCCACGGTAGACCATACTACTTGAAGTTAGCGTATCGGAATACATGTTGCATTCGGAGATTAGAGCAAAACCCGGGTGACGGAATCACTATAGGTTATGCTCTTTTAATCTAGACTATCGGAATCACATGCTGGTTTTTCCAGCCGTTCTCCAGACCGCCTCATGACATGAGAATCAACGCCAAAGCTGGGCATTGGAGCAGCTGAAAGCTATGGTCGTATCATTAAACCGAACTAGCTTAGACTGTCGGAACTATCTGCCGGGGTCTCTAACCGTTCGGTCTGTCGCTTCACTCCTCGGGAGCCTGCATCAGATGATCGGAGCGCGAAAGTCTATGTACGGTAAATTCGAAATCAGCGATGTAATAATCCGGGGTAAGGTGTAGTCCGAGAAAGTCTATCGATGAACCTTGTAGTGTATATGAGCAGCTCATTTCGCGAGTATCATCATTATCTTTCATGTCTTTACAAGCACTACTTTCAATCTCCCAATCAATCTACAACCCAAACTATCTCAAGTTCCAACCCGGCTCGGCAAAATGAGTATCCCAGTTGTTAACACCCCGCCGGACTCCCGCACGCCCTACGTCCTCCCTCAATTGGCGGGTGAAAAGCTCAACTTGCCAGGTTGGAACGGCGTCTTCCGCATTCTCGCCTCTTCAAAGCAGACAAATGGCGGCCTCGCTGTCATGGCTGGTGGTGCAATTATGTCTGACCCTCCAGGCTTCCATTGGCACGAGACAGCCCATGATATATTCATGGTGACCAAGGGCTATGTGAAGCTGTGGGTCGGTGACAAGTGCCGCATTCTAGCTCCAGGCGATTTTGCCTACGCGCCGCCGGTGAGTGAATAACACCCCCAAAAGCAGTGTTAGAGTGTGAGACTTAGACTCGTTTTAGAAAGTCATCCATAATCCCCAGTGGATTGGGCCTCACACCGAGTCGTTCTGTCTTGTTGCCCCAGGCGACTGGATTGACTTCTTCCGCTTCTCAAGCATCCCATTTGATGGCCTGGTTCTCCCAGAAAACTCGCAGATAAGAGACGAAGAGAAAATGATTGAAATGATGTTGGCTGCTAAGGATAAGTTCGATGTACACTATGTTATGCCTCATCACAACTATCAGCCCCCTGAGCTCGGCGAGTGGCTTGAAACGGAGAATAAACTGGGTGAGCCGGGGCAACCATACTTTCTCCGGGGAAACACTGGACCGCGATGGATGTCGGGCGGCGTCATGTCTCGTCCATTCATTCTCGCCAATCAGAACGGAGGAAGATTCGCCATTTCAAGCATCGAATCATCAAGCACCTACAAAAAGTCAGTCTTCGAATCATACGTCAAGTTCGCGACCGTGGACCACTGTCTTTTCATCGTTGAGGGCAAGCTGAAAGTCGAGCTACAAGGCTCATCGGGTGTGAATGAGCTTCACGACGGTGAGACGGTGGTTATCTCGGCCGGTCAAGGCTTTAAGTTGGACTTTGCATCACCCTTTGTCAAGTTCTTTTCCGTTGCAAATGGTCGGGGAATTGAGACCTTGATTCAGGATTCTGGTAAACCTTTTGAGGGCATGGTTCTGCCGGATAAGGCTGGGGAGCTAGACTCTGCTGCGCTTACTCGAGTTGCCAAGGAGATTGATGCTACCATACAGTAGATAGCAAATGAAGCAAAGCTGAGAAGCGTTCTAGAGGTATCACAATAAAGAACTCTTACCTAAATACTAGGGTTAATCTCTGTTACTGCCAACTAATCTTAAACTTTAAAAGTATCCTTTGTTGCATCAAAAGCACCCCTTTGCTGTCGTATAGTTGCACTAGCCGATAACCTTGCTTTAAGCGATCCAGCCTGAGACTGGCCCACGCGAATAAGCCGACGCCTGATGAGTGATCCGCAAACGTCAATCTGGATAACAGCGTTAGCTTGATCTATGAAAAAGGAAACTTAATCACCTAAGGATGCTGAGTTTCGGAATAATACTGGCATCAGCCCTGGTTACACGGAAGTTAAGCTCGTAGCCCAAAGCACCAGAGCCATCATCTGTAGATATTGGGAAGCCATCTCCTGGCACCCAATTATTTACCTCGTCATCAACGTGGAGTGAAGCCCTCATAAATGACGATAGGTCCTTAATCTGTCGATGGGTACTGGTCATAAACTCTTGACCTTGGAAAACGAAGATGGACAGTTCAAGTTCCTTTCTTGGAGCTGTTTCGGGATCGGTTGAGATATTCTGAGTTGAACTCTGAAAGCCGTCAGGCTTTAATATCCATCCTGATTCGTCGGCAAACATTCCTTCATTCAGCATCATGCCCTCGTCTACAATTTGCCTGCTGATGGCAGCCATCTGAACGCCATGTCTCCAAAACCGTAAGGGGTCAAGGTTTGAAGAGTCTTGTCTCGACGCGCCCGGATAGACACGAAAAAAGTGGTTTTGGTTATGTCGCCAAAGTTCGGTGGGTGATGTGGAAATGAGGTCCTGTGCCATGCCTTCGCGTAGGGAGAAGAGATGAGTAGGTGACTTTGCAAGAGGAGTGTTGAAGCTTTCAAATTGCTCTGGTCGCATGTAAACCCAAAGGTCAGCCAACGGCTGTATAATGGAGATCCGCCTTGGGTCATGTTGATTTCCTTCTTGCAGAGCGTCGCCAGATTTAACGGGACGTGTAATTGTTGAGGCTCTAACAAGTATCCGACCTTGAAGATCTTCCAATTTTGGTAACCGAAAACGCGGATCGCAGCCCTCGAGTGGCTCATCGATCAGACTATCGCGCCACTCTTCTTTCATGATTTTAACCATCATCTCTTGCTGGACAGGGTCTGCGTGGACCGTAAGATTGATAATCAAAGGCAGATCGGTACTGACAAAGGCAGACTGTCTGATAACTTGACAAGCTTCCCTGAAGCCGCAGGGTGACATGAGAACATAGCCATCTGTGACAATTGGTTCTGTAGGGGAACTCAAGTGGCCCAATTGGGAGGCTGTGCTCTCCGGAGCCTCAGGATTTACCGTATTAGTGGCTCTGTTGAGGCCGAAGAGCCGGTTAAGTGCCTTCGCGGTCTGTCCGGGTTTAGCTTCCCGCTGCTGATATACTTGTAGTTCTCGATCTTCTGCATCAACAGTTCCGTTCCAGACATCCAAATCAATGGATCGGTACCCGAAATAAAGGATCTATTCATTAGTTGAGCGTATCTAGATCTTGGTAGGCTTGTTTGACTTACTTCTTGTATTGCATCATAAGCACTACGAGAGCCTGATAATGGATGCAAGGGAGTCCGATGGCTGCTGTTGATAAAGTACTTTGATATAGGTTTTGTGAGGTCCTTTGGAGGCAGTTGTTTGAGTGGTTTTAAATAAATTCCCTGCATAACTTGAAAAAAGCTAAACAGGTCAGATACAGGGGGATGGTTTGGCAGAACATCTTCATTTTGAACATCTCTGATGAAGTTTGCAAACATAGACTGTGTTTTTGTAGGAGAGTCTAGCCGCCTCATGTAAATATTGGTCAGAATCTTCCAGGTCTTCTGGTTCTCTACAGGCTTCTGCTTGAGACCGAGAAATTGGATCAAGATCTTAGTGGCGTCCTGGGGTTCAACATAATCGGCCTTCTTGCGGGAGAAGAGGCGGTCAGTGAACTTTCGAAAGCCGGAGGCGGATGCCTGAGGTACAGCGGCAGGGGAGCGAGATAAACGGCTGGCATCAATTGTGGTTTCAGCCTATTTAACATTATTAGTATCCCGAGGCGGACAGAATGGCAAGAGAGAACCAACAATCTTGACACGATAACCGTAACAATTAGGACATTCCAGTCCACTTTCATGTCGAAACCATGCATCAGAGCAGTCAAGACAATATAGTAAATCGCTTGCCTCCTGATGCTCTTTCGCTGAGTAGATAGTATCTTGGGTAAGGTGTGAAATATCAGTCTCAGCCTCAGCAGATTCATCGCCATGCTCGTTAGCAAAGCTGATATCGAGGCCAAGCGTATCTTGTCCCTCAGGCCCCGTCTGTTCGTATATGATTGCCAATCTCCCATAGTCGCAGGTTGATAGCTTCAATGTAGGATCGATGTCTTCCGTCTCATGTTCATAAACCTCCAGCCATTGAGCGATAGCAACAGCCTCGTCACATTCCGAGTTGAAAGAGCCAACTTCACCGCCGATATCAATCTCTGAGCATCTAGGCCAGGGAAGAGACCGGAGCGAGAAGTCATGCACGTGCTCGAGGACGTGGTCTATCAGTTCTGGAGAATCGGCATCACCCTTGACTTCACAGAGAGGACAGCTCTCTATACCCATTCTCATCAGGGCAGAAGATGATATAAACGATGAGATGTCCCCCCCATTGTCTTGTGGGTGGGTGTTATGAAAATGATCCATCATTTCACTCATGGTCGAATAGATTGGGCCTCTATCACACAAAGGACATACCCAAACTGGCGGATGATCCTGTCGAAAATGCTGTTCCAGCATCGACCTACTGCTGTAATACACATCTGGTGTAGGACAGCTATCAAAGATGCAGGTATATGGGCGTATATCTTCAGCTAGGTGCTTTCTACGTATGAGGTAGGGCATCAGAAACAAGTGACCAACGTAAATGCTGAAGGGCAGTCTCACCTCCATCGATTGTTGTTTTTAGCCTCTGCTAAGGGCAAAGTCTGACAACAGCATGGACACTGAACAACCTTTTGCTCGGTATCAGATACTCTTGGGCGTGGATACCGAGCAGAAGCAGTGATCTGAGTGATTACGGTCATTGGCGCCGAGTCCGTTCTCTTAGAAGTGGGTTCTCTGTATTCGAGCTTACTCTCAGGAATCGAAGCTGAGGTGACTGACATGGGGGCTTGCATCGGTTTGCAAACTTGTTCGGTAGTATCAGAGGTAATGGGGGCTGTAAACTGTCCTATATCCCTCGATGAACTGGGGACTGGGCTAAGAGCCTGTTGTATCGGTTCTGGGGCGGGCAACTCGAAGCCAACACTCCTTTTCTTCAAACCCACAGAGTGTAGTTGAGCCTGTATGAAGCGATTTCTCCGCTTCAAGTTGGCCGTGACAAGATGTTGCTGAAGTGGAGTCAACGAGTTCATCTGAGTTCGAAACTCATCGTCTTGATAGCAAGGGCCAGGCCCGGGACGGAGAAGAATAATGGCCTCTAAGTGTTTTCTCAGCTCGGTATGTTCTTCCGGTTTGAAAAGACGATCTGCTTTGTGAAGCCGAGACCGACGCCCTGTTCTACGAATAGCTAGAGAGAGAGTGACGAGGCTTTCTAAGGCAGAATCAATGTCGAGCAAAGCATCTTCGAGCGATGTATTGTCTTCAAGCAGATTCAAACAGTCTTCCAGCGACTGAAAGAGCATAACAAGGTTCCCTTTAACCAGGGAAAGGTCAATTGGTCGCTCGCTCAACCTCGCATCTAGCGAAGCTTTTGAGGGGGCCAAGGCACCGATACCGTCGATCCAGAGATTGAAGTCTGCCAAGCGATACTCAAATCGCTCATCATGAGGCGCGTGCTGATTGGACAGACCGGGGTCGATAGAGCGAAAAGTCAAGCATATTCGAAAGGCTTCAAGACACTTGGTGGAAAGATCACGGGCAGTCAGACTCATGAGATCCATAATTTCGATACCCAAAATGAGCAGGGGCGCATTTTTTGTAATAGTGAGGGGAAAGGCAAAATGTTGGAAAGATGGTGAGAATGAAGCAGCCACCAGATGGCGAACAGTGAGTGGAGGATTTGCTGTCGACTATTGTCACGTGACCTCAGCAACAGGGGGGCGTTCAGCTGCACGATGAAACAGATCATCAAACTTCCACCCAACATAGCTCAGCCTTGCAGCGATAAAACATGCAAGCGACGATATGGCGCCTGAACACTTCAGCGCATGCGAACTGGTCGCTGAAGTAGCCAAAGAAGTGTATGCTCTGGTGATGGAGTGCGGCATACGCCAACGGCAACGACTTGCGGGGGAAGTTGGAACGAGGCTGGGCCAAATTGCTCAAGAGTCATTCGCTGGTTACGAGCTTGACGATGCGGCTGAGGAAGCTGCCGCAGGCTTGTTGCATACTCTGCTTGAAATCTGTATGGTAGGTGGCATACCCCAAATCTAAGACATTGACTAAGGGATCTAGTTTCCGAGTCCAGCAGGGAGCCAGATAATTCCTGGGCAGGACTATATGCAGATTGTGACGCTGGCAAGACCAGATAACAGATCAAGATTGAAGAAATGCATATCCATGGCCTTTATCACCGACAAGACGCTCCCGATCAAAGCTAAGGAGCAGTGCGACGCGTTTTTAACCAAACTAAGCCAGGATGAGCCAAAGAAAAAGACGGGTCTTGACCAGCTCACAACAGGCTCGGCGTTACCAGAACCAGATGATTATCCTCAGCATGTCAGCAGGAATCTCCTCGAGGCTCTCCACCAACACGCCTATTGTCAATACGCAGACATGCCGCAGCAGAAGTCTTGGCTGAACAAATCCAAGAAGCTAATTCCTCATCACCATGAACTCGCTCATCCCATCAGACTCCACCTCGACGCAACGCCACATATACAGAGTAGGCATGCTCAATTCGAAGTTGTGATATCATCTGAGAATATGAGTTACTGGCAGCATTTGTGGCTGGGTATACCCATGTGAGTCTAATTCCCGAAAAGTAGTTGCTATCTGACTCATAGGTTAAGGCAAACGAAAGGTCGCCGTGGTGCTGTCAAGTTTGCAAACGTTTCAAGTGACGAAGAGGGAGATTGTGAAATTTCTACACTGAAGCGGATCAACTCGGATTACTTCTGCCAAGTGCTAAAGCATCAACTATTTGCCAAAGTCAATCTCAACTTCGTTAAAGGCGTTGGTCTTGTATCATTACCACCGCCCGCTCCTCTTGAACGGTTTCTGTGCCCAGGCCAAGGACTTCCACTATCTCTGGTGATCCAAAGCTACAAACTCACTGACAAAGACAAGATCCTACTTGCGCATGCAATTGCGCATTCTTTCTGGCAATTCTATGAATCAGACTTAATGAGGAACCGTTGGACAAGCGATGACATATGGTTTATGCATGAAATGGACCACCAACAATCACCCAAAGACCAACTTGCATTGCGGGTATATATGTCACTTCACTTTGAGGATTTACAGAAGAGTTCTGAAGATGAAGACAAGTCAATGCTGACCCACCCGTTTCCACATATTCTTGCCTTGGGACTCATACTCCTGCAAATTGGACTCGCAAGGCCTTTCAGATCAATGATGCACCTACCGCTTACATCTCGGCTAAACAGAGACCATGGGGCCGCTAGACAGCTTCTGGGTGAACTAGAAAAGGCCCAATGGGCGCGATCAACACACCGGGACATATTTGCAAGAGCCGTGGCGAATTGCCTGGATCCCAGAACATTCACCATTCCTTCCACGAAACCCAGGACAACGAAGAGTTCACCAACCGATGGCCCTGCCATTAAAACCGGTGAAGATGGCATAAGGCGGAAAGTCTATACTGAAATCGTCGAACCACTGTCAAAGCTCGTCAATATTGCCTTCAAAGCTGATGCAAAATACGTATCCTACTTGGCAAGATGTAAAGAGGTCCAGAACCACAACAAGCTCCACTCTCAAGTGACTTCCTTTCATACGGGCAAGACGATCGTTCCTGAAGAATGGCTTGACAACTTGAAACATATTAGCATGCATATCATGAATTTGCGGGACGAAAGGCCAGACCACGAATTCAAGCCTATAAAGATAGCGGTTTTAGACACAGGGTGCGACGCAGAGTTGCCATTTTATAAGATACCAAGAAGGAAGAAATCTATCAAGGCGTGGAAGGACTTCACAAGAGATGGGAGCGAAGACGAGCCTGAACCAGACTCGATGGAAGATGAATATGGGCATGGCAGCCTGATGACCCGATTGATCATGGAAGCTGCTCCGCTGGCTCACGTTTATGTAGCCCGAGTTGCCAAGAATACTGGGGAGCTTGAATACAGCAGTGATCAAATAGCACAGGTGAGAGAAACACGCTATTGAGTAGTAGTACAGACACTGATCTGTTGGTAGGCAATTCTGTGGGCCGGACTTGAAGCAGAAGCAGATATCATCTCCATGTCCTTCGGCTTCCCTCATGATGACGACGTCATCTCGGCAGCTATAGAGGACGTTGAGCGGAATCGCGATATCACATTCCTAGCCGCGCAGGAAACAATGCGGCTTATCAAAGAGAGGCTTTCCCCGCGAGACATAGATCCGTCATCTCAATAAGGGCAACAGACTGCAAGGGTACTTTTAATGCCAGCAACCCACCAATAATTGACCGAAACAGTATTGCTCTCGGCACTTTCGGGGATAACTTACCAACACGTCTCAACGACGAGATCACGAAACGGTTTAGCTCTCACATCTGTCACCCTGGGTCCTCGATAGCGACAGCGGTAGCTGCAGGTATAGCCGCATCAACGATAGCTTACGCGGAGGTTCTCTCGGCAGTTCTTCCTATACCAACAGAACAAAGCCCAGTAAAGTGTCTGAAGAGAACTGAGGGTATGAGAAGATTGTTGGAGAAGATGGCACCGGATCAGACAGGAAATAACTGGTTTATAAATCCGATATGGTTCTGGAGTGAGAAAGCGGATGCTTGGAGGGCATGGGCTGCTATGTATGATGCAGTATCGCCATTTATGTACCGATAAGAATATAAAACACAATACCAACATCTATTCACTCATGGTCAGAATGGAGAAGCGCAGCCTTATGCCTTCGCCAACAAACAGTATTCCTCATCTCCGAGACCTTTCATCTCATAGTCTGGCGCGTCCTCCTCTTCCCTATCGGCCTTCAACACTTCAGCATCGACATCAACCACTTCGAAGGGTTCTGGATCAGGCACAGGTTCGCAAGACATAAAGGCCGTCCTGTTGGCGAACATCTCTGAGCCGATGGTTCCGCTGCCTCGAATGCGGATGGCGTGCAGACGATAGGCAAAGACGATGCCCGGAGCAGTTTCGTACGAATCAGTCTTGGAGCTCTCTCTTCCACCTGAAATGCCACCTCCCACTTCGACGGGCACGGGTCCCGCCGGGCCCGAACCTGACAGTGAGGTATTATGTCCAACACCCTTCTCTTTTGTCACTGTGAAAGAGGAAGTGGCAACTCTGAGTCCAGATATGAAATAAACGGTTCGTTTTCCAAGCAAGGCAGAGTGCATATGTTCCTGGACAGCCTCTGTGTTGACGATACTTTGCAGAAACTCCTTCGTGAAAGGCGCGACTAAAGACCGAACTTCATGGTCGACGGTTCCATACTCAAGAGCATTGCGTCGGCTGGTCTCATAGCCAATAGACGCAGAAGCAAGCTCTACAAATTTAGCAAAGAGATTAACCCCAGCTGTTCGTGTGACATCATTCGAGTGAGAATGGTTCTTCTCGATCAAAATTTGCACTTCGGGGAGCGTGATTGCGTCGGTGCGGGGTGATGCAAGGGTCTGGGTCGGACGACTGGGATGAGGGATGACAGCGCCAAGCTGGAGGGGCCCGTCGGGAGTGAAGGTGAAGTCAGGGGCGAGGAACCAATACTTCATGGTGCGTAGGTCGTTATTTTAAGCTTGAGTGATTATTTAATCAATGAACCAAAATACTCAGCTGTCTTTGCGGAAGAGATGGTTAGGCTGCCGGCTCAGCTAACCCCACATGCTGCCTGACAATCCATTGGTGAAGAACTTAACGATCTTCCTGTTGATATCCGGCCTCGGTACCTTAACGCTAACAACCGCTCTGAAGCTACGTTTCATGAGAAGTCCCTTTCAATCTCCCTAGATTCAACTGACAGTCTCAATACGGGATTTCAGATGAACTCACCCTTTAATGTCTTGGCAACAACAATTGCATGAAGTTACCCTATGGCCCGAGTTCCCTAACTAGTCCCAATCTAGCGTGGTATCCGCCCTTCTGGATCTCAATCGCTATAAAAAGATTTTGACATGGGTCAAAGAAACCACTAAGAGTTTCAGCGTGATGTATTTGGTGGAAAATCCGCCCAACGGCCCCGGAATTCTAATTCTTAGCGACGACTGAAATCGCTCTTGGCTTCTAGAAGGAGGAGATGACCGAAGACGGTAAACTTCGTATTTATGGATTCTTGCAACCGGCTCAAACGGTTTTGGCTCCACTTTCTCGATTACCTCTTTTCCTAGTGGACGGCATCTCCCATATGCCGGTATTCTCAGATGCCGCTAGACAGTAGCTCCGGAAAGGAGAATTACCCATGATATATCGGCACAGGGGACAGGCCTATCTCATTGCTATTTAAGTTCTTGGTCAGTCCTCTAGGAACTTCAATCTACCAGCCAGGCTTGTCCTTCGTTACTCTTTGACCTCAATCAGTCATTCGTTCACCACACTCGCTTTAACAAAATGCTCACCCGTTCATTCCTCGCCAGCCTGGCCCTCGCAGCCCTGTCAATCGCCAGCCCCGTAGCCCGCGCAGAAGGCTCATGCTCCGACCCCGTCGTTCGTAAAGAATGGCGCGAACTCACCAGCGCCGAAAAGACGGAATATCTCCGCGCTGCAGTCTGTATCCGCAACCTCCCCAAAAAGGCATATGAAACAATAGACGAGGTTACAACACGCATGGATGATCTTGTGTATACTCACTTTACCCTCAACACGGAAATCCACTTTGTCGCGAACTTCCTCCCCTGGCACCGTTGGTTTGTCCAGCTTCACGAGAATTTGCTTCGTGATGAGTGCGATTATAAGGGTGTTCAGCCATACTGGGACTGGACGATTGATGCCGACAAGAACGATGTTGTCAACTCCCCTGTCTTCGATCCCAAGACTGGCTTCGGAGGTGACGCGAAGCTCACTGGCAGTGATGTTCCTGGGTTCCAGCGTTGTGTCGTGGACGGACCTTTCGCCAACACGAATCTTACTCTGGCTATGGGATGGCCTGACATGAATACTCCTGGTAACCGTCTTCACTGCTTTACTCGCGAGTTCAACGGTGGTCTTGGCAAGGACGAGGATGGTAATCAGATCCTTGGTGATATGCAAGCTACTGCCTACAACTCTCGAATTATGAACACCATCTATGGCTTTGACAACTATCACTCCATGTCTGATATGCTTGAGGGTTTGCCTCATGCCCAGAGTGAGTCATATTCAACTCAATAGTGGGTGTCTGATAACTAACCGCCGGTCAATAGTTCACAGCATCATCTTCGGTGATATGGGTCCCGCTACTTCGCCCAACGAGCCTCTCTTCTTCCTCCACCACGCCAACGTCGAT
Organism: Fusarium lyarnte (nom. inval.); assembly: GCA_014898885.1. Classification (NCBI taxonomy): domain Eukaryota; kingdom Fungi; phylum Ascomycota; class Sordariomycetes; order Hypocreales; family Nectriaceae; genus Fusarium; species Fusarium lyarnte (nom. inval.). The sequence continues at coordinate 44,941 of JAAVUB010000125.1, forward strand.
CGTGTCTGGGCCAAGGTAAGAATATTTGCCGTGCTCTTGAATCTTCATGGTTACTAACATTTCTCTAGTGGCAAGGTCGCAACGCCACTCGCCTGGCTGACTACACTGGCTTCAACGACCCCAACAAGTCGAACACTGCCGACATCACCGACAAGATGCCTGTTATGCGTCTGGCTGATGAAGAGCCTGTTGTGAAGGACTACATGGATACTCGCGCTGGCCCTCTGTGCTACACCTACTCATCCATGTAAAATTGTGATTGGTAGTAATAATTAATACAATACATATTGAAAAGTAATTAATTATTTCTCTGCATCGAAAATAACCTTCTGGACCTTCATCGAGTCGAACAGCTCGTAGCCCTCAAGAGCATTGCTCAGTGGCATTACCGTCGCGGTCATAAAGCTAGACACGTTAGCTCAGCCATTTTAAGGTGCTTAGCTACTTACTCCAAGAGATGTTGCTTTTTAGCTAGTAGCTTCAAAGAGTCTTCGAAGATACCTAAAGATAATGTCAGACAGCGACTGCCACTGTTCGCGACGTGGACCTACTTCGAACTGGACATCTGCCCATCTTGATGGTAAGATTCTTCCCGTACGCCTGGTTTCCGGTCCAAGGAATCTCCCCATTATGGACACCAACACTAGAGATGATGCCCCAGGGTCGAAGAAGCTTGAAGCCCATGTCCAGAGCCGAGCTATGTCCAACAACTTCAATGATCACATCCGCGCCGCGACCGTCACTCAGTTCCTTGACTCGCTTTTCCAGATCATCTTTTTGTGTGAGGTAATTCCACGGTTCGGCGCCAAGACTCTTTGCAAGTGATAGTCTGGACTCGATACCGTCGACTGCCAGAATGGCCTTTGGTTTATACTCCAATGCAGCGATGAGCGCACAGATGCCCACTGGTCCGCAACCGATCAGAACGACAATACTATCCTCCACTTGCTCCTTACTCAGGTCCTTCAGACCGTTAGATGCAGCGTAGCAGCCAGTTGGGAAGATATCCGCCATCAGGCAGAGTTTCAAGTCGTCAATCTCCTTGGGAGCTTTCACGACCGTGCTCTCAGCATACGGGATTCTCACGTACTCAGCCTGCGCTCCATCGAGAGGAACGGTACCAAAGAGAAGACTTTTGTCGCATCGTGATGAGAACCCGTGCTTGCAGAAGAAGCACTCGCCGCAGCTCACGGTGAATGGACTGACAATCGCATCACCGGGCTGGAGCTTGGTTATAGCAGAGCCAACTTCATCGACGACGCCCGTAAATTCGTGGCCCATGATGAAGCCGATTCCGGAAGGTTGGTGCCCGCGGAAGACATGAAGCTCACTGTGGGATAGTAAGTAGTTGATAAATAGCAGTTTCTCACAATTTTGATCGAACCTTCCACACAAAGCCGTGTACTTCACTTTGACGATGATGTCGGTTGGGTCTTGAATGGTGGGTTTCGGTCGATCTTCAAGGGCAACCTGCTTGACCCCTTTGAAGACGACGGACTTCATGGTTGATGGAAGAAGGTTGAAAGCACTCAAAGATTGATAAGATAGAATCTCTTGAAGCAATTGTCATTCAAAGAAGCATTGTAAATGTTTCTTTAATGGTCCTTCGGGTAGATCAGATCATTGCTAGGGCAGGCACGGGATATCTACCCCGCTATCCACTTGTCGGCCGAGGCTCCCGGCTTACCGTTTATGGACCGGCAACCGCCACATGGTGTCATAGCTCATATTTCAACCACTTCATAAAAGTTTTACTGGAGTACAAATTGCAAGTAATAAAAATAGTTATTTTTAGTAGTAAGGACGTAATGAAAATACATTTATACAAAACCTAGCCATTATTACTTTCTTACTTTCCCATCTATCTCACCGTGTGGCGGCGAGAAGTCGAAATGGCTGATCAAATCAATTCTTACTTTCCTCAAATTTGGCGTTTCTGGATCTTAGCTTCCTGGTCTTCATGATGCTGAATTATGCTATAAAATCCTACGTTGCGACCTGTCCACTTCGTTCACTCTTTCACGCATATAATTATCTTAAGACCTTTCGTAGCTACTTGTTGGTGGTCTGGCCGGTTCGATGGCCTTAGACTGGACTGCTGATCTCTTATAATAAACCGTCGAAGACGGGCAGTGAAGGAATGCATAGCATTCTCGTACCCAACTAAGGTTTCTCAGTAAGCCACCATCTCGGAATTAATGAGATCCCCCATTGATAAGGTTTACTGGACTCTTTCCACACATTTAGTAGATGTGCCACAGCTCCGGGAATAGCTTAGACTTTGACACACATACTGCAATTGATCGCTTCAAAAAGGCGACACGTCTCAATTCAAAATCATTTCACTTCACGGTTTCGCATTGTCAGCACATCGCCAATCAATCCATCACTCAACATAATGCTTGATGCAAGCGTAACATTGGTGAAGCCTTCGGGTCTAGGGCGCATCATGATTGTGCTGTCAATTGTGTTCCTTTGTCTTACAGCAATAGTTATTATCCTACGTTGTTTTGCTCGTTTGAAATACGCAATTTTTGGTTTGGATGACGGTCTTATGCTTGCAGGCTGGGTAAGTTTACTTATAATCAACATAAGATACAAGATATTAAAATTATTTAGGTACTCCATGTCGCTCATGTAGCTGCTAGCATCCAAGCTATTTATGCTGGCTTAGGAAGAAAAGATGCCAGCTTAAATAGCTACCAACAGAGATTCATTCTCAAGGTATTGAGTTCTTCAAATCTAAAACGTCATATTGATGTAGCTGCTAATTGATAACATTTAGTATACATGGATTGGGGAATTGATTTATATTTTTTCATTATTATTTCTTAAATGCTCTATCTGCATTACCTTTTTGCGAATTGCTGTTAAGAGATTCCATCGCAGGATCATTTGGGGCACAATTGTCTTCATTACAGGCACTCTGCTTTATGCCGTTATTGGGATGTTTGCTGCCTGTCTCCCTATAAGTGCTAATTGGGATAACTACAAAGCATGTTCACCAACCTTGAGAATTAGTACAGGCTATGTACTGGCTATTAGTGCAATTATCTCGGATTGGATATGTTCGATCCTGCCTTTTTTTATGCTTTATAAGTCTAATATGCAGAAAGCAACTAAGATTTCTATCAGTATTATTCTTGGGCTAGCAGTTTTGTAAGTCTCTTTCTTACTCTGTAATTAAGAGGTTATGTACTAAACTCCTTATAGTGCATCTATATTTCCTCTTATTCGAATACCTTATTATACGGGTATTTCTAGGCCGGAGAACTTCTTTTGTTAGTAGTCTCATCATTTTTATATTTCACCAGACTCTAACGTGTTTAGATAATCTCGCATATATATATCTCTGGTCGATGATAGAAACCAGTGTCGGAACTATTGCTGGCTCTCTACACGCCATAAGGAAGTTGTTCAGCTCTTATTTCCGTTCTGATACCACTACAGGCACTTCTACAGCTTGTGCTACACCATTTTCTGGGACCAACCGAGCTGTTATAACATCACAATCTGTGACAACCGGAGAGAGAAACAACAATTGGGAGCGGCTTGACGATAATGAAGGTTCACCTGGTCAAAAGATTCATGTTCAGGTGGATATAGAGATGCAGTCCTTGGAAATACCCCAGACGCCCCAGGACACAGATGGGTCCTATACCGATCTTGTGCACTTAGAGTCGAGTGTGGCAAGGACGATCCAGTCAGTGGATACGGTTTAGCGGGTATAAATAAAATATCATTCCCGCTATTTCCGATGCTCTGCCGATTCCCGATCCTAACTCCGTCTTCTCGGCATCACTACTACGTATGAGTTATTAACCCATAGCGGCTAAGCGTTAGGATCACAGGGATATAAATTGACCGAATACAAACAGCGATTAAGAAAGTAGGCGCCATATTCAGTTCAGTCACGATCCTCGAAACTCATCATGTCAGCTCAGGATTCCTCTCTGCGCGAGACCAACTGGCCCACTTTGGCTAATTATGTCTCTACGCACAACGACACTTACCCTTTCATCGATCCATCTAATGCCGACCTGTCAGGAAAGTCAGTCTTGATCACTGGTGCCTCTAAAGGAATCGGGAAAGCGACTGCGATTCGCTTCGCCATGGCAGGCTGCTCGAAAATCATCCTGGCTGCCCGTTCCGACATGGCCGAGGTCGAAGCGGCTGTCAAAGATGCCGCCAAGAAGGCGAATTGGCCCCAACCTCTGGTCCATTCTATCAAGCTGGATATCACGTCAGAGGAGTCGGTGAAAGCGGCCGCAGAGACCACCAAGGAAATACTCGACGGCAGCTTAGACATCTTGATCAACAATGCCGGCTGCCTTGAAGAATGGAAGCCCATCACCGAGTCTGACCTGACTGAATGGTGGTGGACTTGGGAGGTTACCATAAAAGGCAGCTACCTCGCTTCCCGTCATTTCATCCCACTGCTTCTGAAGTCATCAACCAAAACCATCATCAACACCAGTAGCGTCGGCGCTCAGATGATCGTGCCCGGAGCGTCAGCGTACCAGACGAGCAAGTTCGCTCTCTGCCGTTTTACTGAGTTCATCGACAAGGAATATTACGAGCAGGGATTAGTGGCCATATCGATTCATCCAGGCGGGATCAAGACTGAGCTGGCTTTGAACATGCCACAAGCGATGCATTCTCACTTGAATGATACGGTGGAGCTGGCTGCTGATACAATGGTATGGTTATCTCGTGAGAGACGAGACTGGCTATCAGGCAGATTTATCACTGTAAACTGGGATATGGAGGAACTAGAGAATAAGAAGAAGGAGATTCTTGAAGGAAACTTGCTCAAGTTCCGTATGACAATCTGATATCAACCATTAGGACATTCCTCTGTCAGGACAGCACAAGAGACATACGTGAACCATAGTTGGACTATTTTGTGAAGTCGAGGTTCTATCAATACCGTAGTAATAGCGTCAATATTTCCTGTTTCTCTCCTCCTTCTGTCACTTATGATATCCGCTATATGCATAAAAAGATTGCTCCAAGACAAGAAAGTGTTTTTATTCAAGATGTGCTTCTCACCGAAGCCTTCTATCTTAGGTAGTGAATGATTGCCAAGATGCCACTCCCCGCAGTGATGATGACTGTAGCGATGAGGCTATAAGGGCCTTGTTTTAACAGCGATAAGGCGATTTGGAAAAGGTTAAACAGAACAGCCAATGACGAAGCTTCAGTTGCTTCCCTTGAACAGAGTATCGGGTTGTTATCCTTGTCAGATGGAAATAAAGGCGATCTTTGAACGCAATTGATCTCTGAGTTTTCTGTGATCAAACGCCACAGGAGATTCATACCATGGGCTGGCAGTTCCAACTCCCTCACCCAAACGTCATTATAAAACCTGAAATTAGGAAACCCAGGGACGTATCGGGTCTTCTAGGGCGTTACTTGGATGGCAATCCCACGGGCGATCCACAAGAAGACAACGCATCATGGCAAAGCCGATAGAGAAACGGTCGGAGTTTCCCGTGCCAAATAAACTGAAGAGGCTGATTATGAGGGCTGACTTGGGAACAGTAGTGTCCGGGAACCATTCCTCGTCAAGTTGGCAGCCTACGACGAGGTCGGCATCGTCGAGATGTGTGTAGAGCTTCTTCGGATTTTCAGTGACTTCAGGATCAGTCGAAAACTTGTTCCAGGTGTCACGGATCGGTCCCACAATCTCTGGATTCTGAGCGTTGTATTCGCGAAAATACTGATTGAATGTTGGCAACCCTTGCTCTCGTTCATGCAGAATACTTGAAACGACAATGTCGAAGGGACGACCGCGGTAGAGTCCAGCGCTCCTAAAACTCTCGTCTACTCCAGACTTGAAGTTAGGAATATGCGACGAAAGGGCTGCAGCGAGAATCCTTTCCAGCCCAACATCTACGAACCCAGTGACGTTAAAGCTTGTGTCAAACAGATTCTGCTCCCATAACGTTTCATTATTCTGATCCTTCATTGGGAAACTGCGGATGATGAACTCATGAAATCTATAGACAACAGCCATCTCTGCAGAGACTGTCATTGGCTTTCCACCTTTGGTGACAAGTGGCCAAGGATACGTGTTGGCAGGGTTTATCTCCAGTGCATTCTCACCAAACATCTGATGGTAAAGAGGAAATCCGTCATCTCTTGGCTATGGCATCTCCTCCGTCCAATAGGCCATCTGGTATGCGTTGGCAATCGATGCATGTTTTGCGGACATAACGAGTCGCATGGTCTGATAGAGCTGCTCATCGTCCCAGCCCGGCTTCTGCTTCTCGAGAATGTCGCAGAGCCTGTATGTTCACGAAGTAGTAATGTGTGGATACTAAGAAGCAGCTAGTCTTCGTTGGTACGGGGATCATCCCCAGCAAGCAACTCTTCTGCCGCTAAACCAGGACGTGTGTTGGTCGATACGCCGAAGGTGTGAAGGGAAGGTAAGAGGCTCTTGCTTCTGTGCCAGGCGGCTGGACCTCTTGTTTGAGAAGCTTGGCGTCAATTTTTTATCGAAGTCGGGGCGCTACATCGGGATTGCTGCCATACAACGACAATATGTTGAGCCACGTTGTTGCCATGGTTTTGTTTTCACGAGGTTTGGCTTCTAGACGTGCCCATCCCAGGCATTGACGCTGTTCTTGGCACTCTGAGTGTTGTGTTGAAGGGCAAAGTCTCATCATCCTCTGACAAAGGGACTTCAACGAATTCATTAATAGAGTCTTGACTATATGTGACATCATGTATAATAAACTGGATAAGTCAGAACTGAGAATCGATACGTAACAGATGAAACACTTTCACCTCAATAAGCTCTAGAAGGAGAGGCGTATGGTCATAGTAAATCTTCTTTTTCCTCTTGAAGAATATATTACTAATAGCTTGTGGGCTTAGTCCTTCTTATAGCGTAGATATACCATCGACATACGTGTATTGTTAATTGTCGTATAGTCTAACCGACCCTACTGAGCCTTCATCTGACTTACCCTTCTTTAGCTAATTGTAGTACCTTTCGTATGTTTAAAACCAGTAATCCGATTTATTAAAGAGGTAATCCTATTCTGATTCATAGTTGAGGCTTCTGAATAGTAGGATTGCCTTAACTATTCGTTTATTGTTAAGACCTTGGGTTGGGAGTTGTAGGTTAATGATAGGCTGTCGTAGTGTGGCAATCCGGCTAGATAGACTCTCAATTGGTGAAACACTATCTAAGATGGTACCGTTTTCAAAAACTTCTTACAGCTTGTAATTGTTGTTTTTATTTACGACTGTCCTAAGCTATTTAACAAAACAGTTAGTCAGCTCTTTAAATAACTCTGGCGATAGATGATGAGATGGACTTATAACGAAGCTAGTATCATAGTAGCTATAATAGCGGCTGTATAGCCAAAGTTCACCACTTATAAAAGTTACGGCTCCAGTAAGAATTACTAGGAAGTGATATCGTATTCTATTGTAAGTTATACTAGCTAGGCGAGGGATAAGATAAGGGGTAGGAATATTCTATATGCTATAACAGGAAGCTAGAGTTAAGTTAAGGTACTAATAGTATAATTTTAAAATAAGTAAGATATTCTACTAATAACTAAATTCCTAAGATATAATGTAATCTCCTAAGTTTTATTTATTATAATATCTGGGATGAAAAGGTGTAGTACTTATGTAATTTCGCTTACGGCGTAAAACTATCATATGGTTCCTTTCTTCCTCTTCTCTCTACTTATACCTCTGTATGTTACAAATCTGCCTTAGTGTCTTCCCCTCTGTATTAGGCATGTCTATCAGCTCAATCCCTCCAGCCTTTATTAAAGTTGAGAGAACGACATTTTATATCTTAACTTTCTCTACTACAACGGGAGTATATATATAGCTAGAAGTAGCTATATAGAGAGGTATCTTATTTTTTGAATTACGAATAGTAGTACTAGCGCCCTATTCTATAAGAAAGGTTATTATTAGCGCCCTATTCTATAAGAAAGGTTATTATACTATAATAATCCAGTCTTCGAGCTGTAATATATAAAGTGGTATTTCTAGTATAATTAATATGATTAATCTCTACGCCATAGGTAAGCAGGAGAGATAAGATATATGTATTAACTGCCTCTTTTATAATAGTGAATATATTATATAACAGCATTTCTCCCCAATTATTATATATATTTACGTCTCTACCCTTATTGCAAATCGTTTTAAAAATTAGTATAAAGACCCCATTTTTATAGAGGTACTAAGTAGCATAGTACAAGGCCGTGTTCTATTTAACATCTGAATATTGACTAGCCTAGTATATATATCTAAAATAAGATTAATAGTTGTTTTGATGTTCTGTGCAGTCTCGTGTGAATTGGGGTTAAATAGGTTATATCATGTAGCCTAGTGAAGAGCTATACTCCCTCAACTATCACAAGAGGATAACATTTCTAGGGCACTGACTGCGTTCCCATGATAGGCAAGTAGAGTCTTAAGAGTAATGAAGTTACTATAGAAAGAAGCTATATAAACTACACTGACGTTGTTGGTGATATAGCCTTGCTCGTCGAACAGTCGTAGTTGGAGTGAGTCTGTCGTAAACCGGGTATGGACGTCTGCGCCACCGCTAATGAGCCTTGCAATCATCTTAGCGCTTGCCCACTAGGATGCCATTGATAGAACCGTTTCAGGTTTCCATGACGAGTATGAGTGAGCCCGTGCAACCACGTCAGTAGGACAGGCACCCCATTCCAGCAACAGATTTATCATAGCTTCGCTCCTGTCCACAGAAGGCTGCCAATGAAACGCCTCGGTGTATCTCGTAAAATATAGATCTGAGGCAGCAGCAATAGCAGTGCAACCTGTATAATCCCGCTCATGGATATCAGTGTATAGTGGCTGGTTGCGGAGTAAAAACTCTACTATGTCCAGGTAGCCGCGTCTAGCAGCTTCGTTGAGTAGGGTGAAACCGCGTTTTCGAAAGGTGATTCTTTGGCTTTGTCTTATAACTCTTTCGTAGTGGGAAAGAAGGGTCTTGAGTGCACCAAGGCTTCCGACTGATACGGCCGTGTAGAAAAAGGAGTAATAGAGAGGGAGCTCCTCTATTTCCTTGATAACCTAAGGTGCAATATTGAGATACTGCTCCAGAGTTGTCACATCATCCCGACAGATGATTGTAAGAAGGAGGTTAAATCTATCTGTTTCATAGAGAACAATTCTATTATAATCAACTATAGTTATTGGTATGCATGGAGGTTCTTCACCAGTATGATACTCGTTTGGACCCCGAACGAAATTGCTGTAGGGCGATGTATCTTTGGGCGAAATGGGCGTCATTCTTGTTAAGTGGTTAAGTGATTGAAGAGAGTTTGAGCGTTTTTATGTATAAGCACTGAGCAGTAAATACTTATAATTGTAATTTCTTTATTACTGTGAATGAGTCATTGGCATGTAAAGAGAAAGAAAATAAACCAAGTTGGTGGGTTTCTTGTGTAATGATCATGCAATAACTGTAGTGCCTCAGGCCTTGGTTTGTGGTTGACCAATCTGCAATTACCTACTTGTGCTCCCGTAATTTGAGCTCGGGCTGTGACTCGTCGCCGGACCTGACCAGATTCAGTGCATTGGCCATGACCCCACTTCTCCAAGCTCGAATGTCAACCGATTTTTACATAAGTACCTATGTATATCCTACCACCAACACAGAATATTTTAGTCCCTTATCAGCCTTTTTCTTTTTCCTTAACCGATCCATTCATCCATATATAAGTATGTCTTCGTTTACCGACACAAAAGATGAGTCGCCTTACCGTCGTTTCACTGAAAACCCAAGCACCAAGTATGAAAGTCAAGGACTTGAGGCAAATTGTCCAGTCCCTATGACGATGCTTCATATGGACGGTTCAATTTTATATGAGACTGTATATTTTGAACTCCTATTTGAGATCATTGCGCGGAATGATACAAAGGCTCTTCAAAGTTATCTCACGATTGCGCCTTGGGCTGTCTCCCTGGAGCCGGTTTCCGCGAACCATCTCTGGGCCGTCCCAGACAGACATCTGTTTTCAGGCGATTGCGACTGTGACATTCTGATCGACATGAACTACTTCATCTGGGCAGCCTCTAATGGAAGCCTTGGTGTGCTCAAAATTCTTCTACATCACTGTACTAAGGGCAAGGATCCGGATATGAAAATCAGATTCGAATCTGGAGAACTTCTGCTATTGAACGAAGCCGCCGAATACGGCCATATCGACACAGTCAGATTCCTACTCAATAACCAGCCACGATACGCCAGCATTAACGAACGTGATTGTAAAGGCAATACTCCATTACTATCAGCTGTTTCAGGCCAGTTTATCGATTTGCCTACTTGTGCACAACAGGGACAACCTGGACCTGCGGAAAGCGAAGCAATAGTAAATTTACTATTGGACCGAGGTGCCTCCGCGTCTGATGCCTCATATGAGGGTGAGAAAATAAGCAACACAGTCCTGACATTGGCTGCAAAGTGGGCAGGTGCACAATTGATCAAGAGGCTCATCGACGATGGTGCTGATACTTACACCAAGGTGGAAAGAGATCGATGGAATGATAAATTTTGGAATCTACCTGACTGCAGCTTTGAAGTTAACGCACTTTATGTTGCCTGCACTCATGCAAACTTCGAGGCTGTGAAGACTCTTATTGATTATTGGGGCGTTGAGGTGGATATCCTGGACGTCCTATGGCAACGAGACGGTCGTGGAAGTCTTCCTCTCCATTGGGCCACTCAAAGCTGCTTGCCAAAGGTCTCCTTTGGATACTCAGAAGCGTCTGTCTACGACAAAGCACGGAGCATTATGAATATTATTGAATTGCTCTTGGACCTGGACCCAACTATTATCAATGTCACCGATAACGATGGAAATACACCTTTACACTACGCCACACGGTCACCGAGTCGATACGATAAGATGTACACTCCTATAATCCAGCTCCTTTGCGCCAGGGGCGGCGATGCCAGCATACAGAACACAGAAGGTCAAACGCCTCTGCATACCCTATTCTGTCTTGAGGATGGTAGCTGGTATATAGACCACTGTTGTGAAAAGAATTCCGTAGACACAGTTACGGTGATAACTTTACTCGACCATGGTGCATCTCCAGCCGACATCGATATGGCCGGTGATACGCCATTGCATATTGCAGCGGCAAACCTCGAATGGGCCGATGTCGTGTCACTTCTTCTCGAGCGCGGCGCTGACCCTGCCTTGCCGAGTTTGAATGGGCAGACAGCCCTTCACCGAGCTGCTGGTGGTACGTACTTGAGACTTAACAAGGAGTGCAAAGCGCCGGAAAGAATTAGGGCCCAGGAGGATGTGTTGTCAAGACTGGTCAAGGCTGGAGGGGTGGAGCTGATGGACTTGACGGACGCGGAGGGAATGAATCCTAGAGAGATACGCGATAAAACGAGGCAGGGATGGGAAGAGCTCGACGCACCCCCGAAGCAAACTGGAAATGGGCGGGGCCGAGGAAGAGGACCAAGGATGCATAAGATTTAGATCATTAGAATAGATTAGACTCCGCATTAGATTATTTAGGCTGAATGAACTAGACTCAAAGAAAAGGAGAGGTCTATAATCTTCATTCCTTGCTATTTCCTAGCAGCGACATTGCTCCTCGAGCATCTTATGTCATTCCTTTAAGGATGTGTAAATTGGTTGTTGGGCCCGAGTAAGTGGAATTCGGCGATCGGTGCCATCTGTGCTGGGCTTTGGGCCAAATATGATGTATGCGTTGGGATTTAAAGGGAATCATAGATGATGTCGCGGTACGTTGGTAAACGGGACATTGAGCTTTTACAAGTCGGCTACATATTCTATATCCTCTTGACCAAGTCTTCTTTAGCCGCCCCACGATCCCTGCCTCTACATCCATTTCCAGTCTTGAACCACTTCGCCCGTGAATCATGATATATCTGTCGCGTAGACTTCCCAGCTGCATTATGGAGGCCCATCAATTCTGCTCCTCTAGCTTTCACCAGTCTATCGAGCATATCATCTTGTGCTCTCATCACCTTATCGGCTTTGCTTTGTGACGCCCTCGGAGGACAACTAAATTGTGCAACCATATGGATAGGCGTCTCTTGTTTGGAGTTTTGCAGGGTCGGGTCAGCACCATGCTGAAGCAAGACTGAGACAGCGTCCCCGAAGTATGCGTTAAAGCATGCAGCATGCAGTGGCGTGTTTCCGGCATTGTCAACATCCGTAACATTAGCGCCGTGAGCAAGCAAGGAGGATACAGCGGTGGCGTCGACAGGCATATTAAGGTTGATCTTGGCGTACAGAGTAGAGACTTCGCCCTTAGTATTGTCGACACTGGCTTTGGCAAGGGGATGTTCATAATTACCAGTGGTTTATCTAAGATCCTTGCATGGCACGATGCTGGAATTAATGCAGACTACTTTGATTTACCAGCGGGAGGGTATTACTGGCAGGCCAAGACATTCAAGATGACTGGAAGCCCCGAGAAAAAGTAAGATTATGTCACTTAGCGGAGTAGGAGTTGAGTTCTCAAAAGATTATATTAACACAGAACTACTTCTACTTGCCAAGACTTCAGACAAATGCACTCGCCTTCTCTTCCTGTTATTCCACGTATGTTCAAAAGAACAAGACCAAGCAAATAATAGTCCAAATCATACGATGATGGCAGTCAGCTTCTGAAATAAATATTGACGCGTATCCTTCTGCTCCAGGCCGTGACGGCCTATTGCAGTAAGCCAAAGGGTTATTAGGGTATTAGATAGGCGAGCTAAGAGCTAGAAATATGAGGAGATGATTTGTATATCTATTATTAGCCTTGATATGATAAGATAAAATAAAAAGAGTTAATAGCTCTAAGTCCAGCCTAGTAGCAATATGGATATACTTTCGTTATCTAGTTTATAATACTGAGTTTACAGGGGGTATATATGTCCAGCACGTCATAGAATCGTAATATTCTTGTAAAGTAGCATTTGGGCACAATACCAATACCAGGGCCACCAGTTCCATCAGGTGAGTTGTTCTTTAGCTATAGCCGCTGGTGTACTAGTAGTCCCCAGGACCTAATTAAACACTATACTGAAGGGGACATCTTAGACTACTATTATGTAGGCAACTGGTATATGTCTGAATTGTGTTTTAGGATTGTTATCTCGCGTTGAATTTAAGTCACAGTAAGCAAAACTGGCGACCCGGGATAAATTAAATACAAGTTTAAGGAGCTAGAGCTCTAGGAGATACAGCTAGGCTGTAAGACTTGACCAGTACCTAGCACAATCAGAGACACACTGTCACTATGACAGATATGCCGTGGTGGTTTTAACTTGAAGATGTTGTTATACTGCTCCGCTCTTTAGTGTTTCGGCACTTGCTAATAACCTGAAGTTTGTATTATAAAGTGTCTCGTTTAGGTATATGATCTGAACAAGGTTTACTTATTGTCAAAGCGTTTTATGATATGTAGCCAACTCGGCACTTATTCTTTAACATAGACTAAATTATAGTGTGATACATTTTCATCTGCCGTATCCATTTACATAACAGCTGGTTGTCTTTGGATGGCAGGACCTATTAGGGATATAACTTATTTACCTCGGACTGTAGATCCGCAACTGAATTTCTGTTACTTTGGGCTCCGCAGCTATTGAAACAAGCCAACTAAATGTGTTTTAATCCCTGCTGATCACTGCGCTCATTCCGGATCAGCGCGAGGTCTTCCTTCAACCTCAATGGTAGAGGTCTTGCGTGGATATCACGTCATATAGTAACCCCCAAGTATCCTATAGGATCTGCTTTGCTCTATCTATAAGTATGTGGCCCTGATGTCTTTAAGGGCTGTTTATTCCTATAACTACCTATTACCTCTTTAATTATTCTTACTGTTTAAGAGTGAGGCACTTTAACGTCTTTAACCAAGATGAAGCACAAAGTCTGCGTTGCTGCTCTTACCTTGACAGCTATCTCCTGTGTCAGTGGACATCCAATTGTGAGTAAATGAGTTTAAACCGAAGAAGTAAGTCTAACACGCAACAGCTTGACCATCATGCCCAGCAGCTGGACTATACTTCCAACATTGAGAAATCCCAGAAAGGGTCCCAACAACAGGGTGTGAATAAACTTCTCCCCGATAGTCAAGCAATCCGGGACGTCTTAAATATCCCAGAACTTCCTCGACACCCCAGACAGGTTGGTGGTGCAGGAGGATCCGCAGGAGGCGGGACCGGAGGAGGATCTGCTGGGGGTTCTGGGGGAGGATCTGCTCCTGGA